>CACKRE030004967.1:78785-92424 GCA_902602495.3 Ectocarpus sp. CCAP 1310/34 | reverse complement strand
CAGTTGTTGAGCCCCGGCTCTCCGCTGTAGCCGCTGCCGTCGTTTGAGCTTCGGCTCGTTTGCTACAGCAGTAGCTTGGCTGTTGAGCTTCGGCTCGTATGGCAGGTTCGGTTTGTTTGACAGCTTCGACTGTTGAGATTGGCTCTTTTTTTTTTCCTCGCCTTCGTGGAGTTTGATGCTTTTATTGTTTGTATATGTACTTGCAGCGTTTTCTTTTTCCCCCGCGTTTGTTGGGCGAAACTTGGCGTTGACGCTCCGTTGATCATGCAAGTAGCAATATCTCTTGTCGCCGCACTCACCTTCCGGGGTGAGCACCGTACAGCTCTGCTGCTGGCTGTGTGGGTATATGTTCTCTCTACGCGCTCTGTTGCCTCTAGCACTCCAGTCTTAGGCAACGACAACAATACTTCGGTACATGTTCTCCCTACGCGTCCTGTTGCCTCTAGCACTCCGGTCTAAGGCAACGACAACAATACTTCGGTACATGTTCTCCCTACGCGCTCTGTTGCCTCTAGCACTCCGGTCTTAATCAACGACAACAATACTTCGGTACATGTTCTCCCTACGCGCTCTGTTGCCTCTAGCACTCCGGTCTTGGGCAACGACAACAATACTTCGGTACATGTTCTCCCTACGTGCTCTGGTGCCTCTAGCACTCCGGTCTTAATCAACGACAACAATACTTCGGTATATGTTCTCCCTACGCGCTCTGTTGTCTCTAGCACTTCGGTCCTAAGCAACCACAACAATACTTCGCTATATGTTCTCCCTACGCGCTCTCGCACTTCGGTGCTATCCAATGACAGCGGTACTCAGGTACACGCTGTTTCTTCAAGTGTCGATCAGGTCGGCCTTCAGCCAAATGCTCACATCATCGCACTTATCGTCTGCAACCTCTGCACCCTCGCCTCGTCGGATTGCTGCTTCGTCGGAAACTAATCAGTCTGACGTGAGTGCTGTCTTGAGTTGTGGGAACACACCCGTTGGACCTTCGGGGCCAAAGAGTTCTCCTCGTTCGTCGACCACCTCTCGTTCGCTCCTCCGTCGTCTGCAGATAGGATCGGCAGTAGCCATGACCTTTGGACGATTGATGAAGAATTACCCGAATTGATTGCCTCAGGTGCTGCTACGGATACGCTCAATTCGTCTATGCTCGCTTCCGTTGAAGGTCCGCCTTCGACTGTTGCACCGATAGCTAACTTGACTGGTTCCGACCGGCAAGGTTTAGGGTCAAATTCGTCTGGCTTCGAATCGCCTTGTCCCCCTGGTTCCGACCACCGGACATCCTCAGATTCCGCCACGCGACATTTCGACCGTGGGTCGTCTTTACAACCCCCACCTTCTCCGACGCAAGCTCGCACGACGGCACCCACTTCTAGGCTGCTGCGACCGACGTCGACAGTGTTGACACCACCGCTTCGGGAGGACGCCCCCGAAGTGACCTCCGAACAGCCGGCGGTTTCGCGTACCTTGTCACGGGGGAATAGCCAGGAGCGCCATGCTCGGTTCAGTTCTTCAACTAACCCGGCTTTGGCAGCCGTTCTCAGCGAAAGCGACCTGTTGCCGAACACCTTACGAGGCCTGTCTTCAGGTTTAGAATTGGGGTGGCACCCAGCCCAGTGTTGCTGGCCCAATTACAAACAATCCGATCAAGTCGATTCTTCGTCGGTTCCCGCTGTTACAAGGACCACCCCCATGGATGTGCATACTGTCCATCATGACTCCGCATCTTCGGCTGCGACTCCAGCTTCGACTAACAGCACTCAGGGCGCTCCGGCCTCTGTTGCTTCGGCCGTTTTCGACCCGCCTACCGAGTATTGTACTCAGACATGGTTTTCTTTTGGAAGCCGCTCTCCCCTTTTTCCCAATGGACACCGTCGACCTTCACGGTCGATGGCGTTGTTTACTCGTGTGCCGAACAGTTTTTCGCTGCAGAAACAGCCCGTCTTTTGGGAGGTCGCTGTGCTTTGCAGAACATCACGCGAGTGTCAGACCCGGCCTTACACAACAAGTTTGGCCGTGAGGTCCATGGTTTCGAACAATCTGTTTGGGAACAAGAACGCGAAAACATTGTGCTCACCAACTCTTACGCAAAATTTAGTCAAAATTCCGAGTTACGAAATCATCTCCTCGGATCTGGTGACAAAATCCTTGCCGAAGCCAGTCCTTACGACCGTGTTTGGGGCATTGGCCTCCAGGCCGATCATCCTGACGCTGGATGCACATCTAGATGGCGCGGCCTCAACCTGTTAGGCACCGCCCTACAGAACGTGCGCAGTCATTACGACACCGTGCCTCGCCTCCCGAGCGCAGCTTTCGTTTGCCGCCTCCGACTGAGCACGTTCCGACGTCGTCCCTTCATTCTGCGGTGTATGAACTTAACCCTTCCACACACCAGCGCCTTCGGACGGCTTCGTGCCCTCCACCGACCGACCGATTCGCGTCACTTTCGCAATACGCTCCGAATGTCCCGTCGTATCACGACACCGCCGTTTGGGCCGTGTCTTCAGAATACATCCCGTCGTCCTCCTCCTCGCTCCCAGAGCAAGGTCCGGATTTGGTTGGTGGTGTTGTCACCATCGATGACGACTCTTTCACCACCAGAATCCTCCTCCACAGCGGCTCGGCCTCTGTGCAGTTTGGGTGTATCACTCTTTTGGATACGGGTTCTCCGCAGTCTTTTATTAGTGCTTCTGCAGGGAATCCATGAAAGCGGCTTCGGCTGCTTCGACGTTGTCTGAAAAACACACCCAACCTCGCTGTTGGGGTGGTTTTGGGAAAATTTCTCCGCTTCAAACTTCGACCATTGTCCGTTTGGGTGTTCAGTTTCTCCGTAAGAACCTTCCTACTTCCTCTCTTGCTGTTTGGGCATACGTTGTTCCTGACGGCGTCATGCATCATGACGTGCTCCTCGGCAGAGATAGTTGGATGCGGTTTAGTGACCGTTCTTACCGCACTTTGCGTGCGAAACGCAGAGGTGGAAACCGAAGCTTCTAAGTACAGTCTCCGAACAGTTAAGCTTCACAAACCTCAACTGGGGGGCGCACTCAAAATCGAATGGGCGATACATGAAGACCCAAACAAAGGAGACTCTTATCAGCAATAGTCAAAAACTATCCATTGTACATAAATACGACCGAATCTTGAACGGACATCCATGATCACCCGCAGACGGTCGCACTAACCCCACGCATCCCCATCGTCCAGCAATCACACGAGCTCGAAATCCCTCCCCCCAAGGCCATCTCGAAAGTCTTTCCAGTTCGCGGCTGGACAGCTCCTCCCTGTTCCCGTCAGTGTAGCGCACGCGCCAGTAGGGGGAAAGGTAGTCAAACACCTGACCCTGAAGTTGAATTCCTCCGGCTAGCTCCTTCTGGAAGTTGAAACCTATCGGGAAAACGTGCAAGGCTTGGGCGCGGGACAACGGGGTACGGAGCTTGACTGAGTCGGGTGCAGAAGCGTTTGCCAGCTGGGGGAAATACAAGTGCCAGAGAGCAACAAAGCAATCCAACTGAAGGGGTGTGAAGCTGCGTCGCATGGTCTTCCGACAGCCAGTCCAACACTACACCGTTCCCTGACTTCCCCTTGTACTCCCAAATAGTTCGCATGCCGGAAGCTGGTTGAACTCTGCGACAGTCGGCGATGGTGACTAGACCCAAAATCTCTTTAGCTCCTGGAGGCAATTTGAAATCGGCCCCCCACGCATACTGGGCGAACTCTTCGGCTAGCGAGTGTCGGAAAGGAAGTTATCGGAGGTGGAAAGGATTCACATCGGCCGTAGATACCCTTCGGCTGCGCTTCTTTCTACCATGCATCATGACTTCTACACTGAGACCAGGCTGGACCACCCCCGTCACTTTCCACGGTCCTGTGTAGAGATCGTGTTGCAGCTCTCTTCCCCTGTGGTCACGATGTCGACTACTCTCGGACTCGCCCACGAGCACCAGGCTGTCCTTCACGTCGCCCACTCCAGCTGACGACCTCTCGATGGAGGCGTTGGCTTTCGCGCGTGCAGCCACTCGAAGCTCATTCATGCCGTTTCTCGAGGGCGAGTCATACTTCACGGAGATTTTGCTTGCGCCTCTCCACGAAGCTGTCGAGTCCCCGTTCCTGATCCATCTCGTCCGTAAGATGAACTAACGAATCCAGCGACGTGGCTTGCGGCCGAACAGGAACTCGAAGGGGGTCATATTAGATGGGAGCGAGGTGTCTGGTAAGGTGCGTTTGATCCACATCGCAGGCGAAACAAACACATCCCATCGGTCAGACCAGGACCTACACAGCTTAGCCAACATCTCCTGTAGCCATCCCCCCAGTCTCTCTACCGATCCTTGGCCTCGAGGGTGATCAGCAGCACCAAACACGATGTTTGCCCTCAACCATCTGCACAAGTGCTTCACCACCTCTGCGCCAAACTCTGGGCCTCCGTCGCAGCGCACCGTCTTTGGAACTCCGTAAGTTAGACACAGCTCTACCACCACTCGGGCTACGCCTACAGCTTGTTTGGTTTCGAGCGGGAACCCGATGGGGAACTTTGAGGCGCGGTCTACCACGAGCAATATGTAGTTGTTGCCAGTTTGCGATGGTGTGTCGATCTTGAGGATGTCCATTTGCAACTCGTCCCACGGCTCTAGCGGTCTACCTGCCACCATGGCTACTCGTCTGCTGAGCGGTCTCTTGCGTCTACGACAGGCACATGACAAAACATAGTGTCGAGTGTCGTTCGTCATCGTGGGCCAGTGGAAATGATCACGCAGAAGGGACAGCGTTGCTCCTACCCCTGCATGACCATGTAGCGTGTGCACCAACGCAATGATGTCAGCTACCATGGCGACTGGAATAGCAGGCAGTTTTCTCCCCTTCCCACTGTCATACCGAATCACATCATCCGCGCCTAGGCTATACCTGTCGCACCCACTTCCCCCTCGGCTAGAGTCAGCTCCATTGCTCAAAACCTTGCGAACCTGACCCAGATGGGTGTCGTCTCGTTGCCGATGCGCTAGCTCAGACGGCCTTGTGAGTACCCGTGCCGTCAGATCGATGGCTGATGCTCCACCAATCGCCTGGCTCGACGAAGACGTCGGAAACTCCCCCCGTGCGGCCAGCACCTCACCGATGTCGTCGTGGCCAGGTCGAACGGGAGACGGCGGTAGTGTCGATGGCGCCGGCGCCGGAGCGGAGGATTCCACCGTGGTAGGGCCGATGGCCTCTCTGTCCGGGATGGCCTCCAGTACGCTTGTCGGAGGCAGCTGCGCGTCGTCGATCGGTCGTAATCGCACCGAAGGGATGCGGGTCCGGCGCTGCGGCAGGGGGCTTTAGGCTCAGGGTCAACAGCAGCAAACGCAGCGAAAGGCAACGTTCGAAGGGCGGACAGGTGGAAGTCGGCCACCTCCGGAGTGGGGTGAGAGGTTTGGGAGTCAGCATCGCCTACGTGGTCTTCCTGCACAGGGTCCAACTCGGCCAGCCTTACACCATCCAACTCCGGTCCTAAGATCTCTACCGAAGCGCCTGCAGCAGGGGACAACAGATCATCCGGAATCGAATCGTCCACGTCGACCTCTACCGGGTTCGCAACGGGCAACCGGGACAAAGCATCGGGCACTACGTTCTCTACCCCCGCCTTCCATTCCAGCTCCATGTCGTACTCCATCAGCCGCAGCGCCCACCTGTGCAGCTTGAGGCAGAGTTCACGGCCTCGGAACAACCATGTGAGGGCAGAACAGTCTGTCACAAGTTTGAACCGTCTACCCGCTAGTTACGGCCGGAAGTGGTCTACCGCCCACAGGGCCCCCATGCATTCCCGTTCCGTGGGCCCCCGTCTAGCGTCGGTTTGTGAAAACCGGTGGCTTGCGAACGCCACCGCTCTGGTGACACCGTCGATTGTCTGCATGAGCGAAGCTCCTACACGTAGCGTGCTAGCATCCGTGTGTAGTTCGAACGGACGCTCAAGGTCAGGGTAAGCGAGAACCTTCGGGGAAGCCAACGTTTCTCGTAAAGACTGGAAGGCAACTTCCTCAGCTGCTGACCAAGGGATAGGAAGCTTGCGTTCACGTTTCGAAGCGAAGGCAACAGGATGTTGGTGAGCGGAGCGGCAGTCAAGCTGTAGTTGGGTACAAACTGACGCAAGTAGCCGGAGAGACCCAAAAATGTGCGCAGCTCTTTTACGGTGAGTGGGCGAGGCATGCGTGCGATTGTATCTAGCTTAGACGGAGCAGGGTACAGGTCCGTGCTTTCAATGATCATGCCGAGGAACTCCTGCGACGCTGCGCCAAAAATGCATTTCGCGAAGTTCACGGACCGCCCCGCAGCCAGAAGGCGGTTCAGAACGAGCGTCAGAGTGACGAGATGTTCTTCCCATGTGTCGCTAGCGATGAGAATGTCATCAAGCCAACTAAACACGCCCGATAGATGCTCCAAGGCCGAAACCCGCGCGAGTAAATTCCCAAAGCATTCCATCCGCATCTCGAAAGGTCGTCTTGTAACGGTCTTTCTCGGCGGTTTCCATCTGGTGAAAACCGGAGGCGAGGTCTAGCTGAGAGAGATACTTCTTGCCCTTCAACCCGTCGAATATCGTCTGCATGTCACCAAAACCCCCACTATCCGAGACCAAGAGTTTGTTGAGTTCGCGCCAGTCGATGCACAGTCGCAGCGTATCATCCTTCTTCTTAACGCACAAGCACTGGGCAGCCCACGGAGACATGGATTGACGGATCACTCCTCGGTCTTCCAACTGCTGATTCTCTGCCCTGATGATGCGTCGTTCTTCCGGAGAGAAAAGCCGTTGCTTGGCTGCGAAAGGTGTGCAAAACTCGTTGATCAGAAGAAGCTCAAGCTCACCGTTGATGCAAGCCGGCACTCGCTTCGGGTCGATCGGAAACAGGCCGTCCTCGATGAACGCTGCGAGGACGTTGCCGAGTTGCTGCTGCTTGAGCGACCCCAGCGTCCCCAGGTTGGCGTCCTCTACGCGAACACGTGGGATGGATTCCCCATCAGGTGGGGACGGGCTCGGGGCGCGCGGTTCACGGGGAGGCAGGAGTGGGTGTACAGCAGAGGGGGCGGCGTCAAACAGCGAATCGAAAGCCGGCTTGTCGCGAACATTGAGTGCTACCATGTGAGCTATCACCCGGCTACCCTCGACTACCACCTTCTCCTTACTACGGTTTACCAACTTGCAGTAAACAGGCAACCCCGGAACCCATCACATTACCGCACGAGCTACTCCCACTACAGCTCCCTGCTCTAAATCAAGCCGCTCGGTCGGCAAGACCATCACTAGCTGCCTGTCCTGCGGTTGTGGCCCCACAGCCGTAGCTTCCACCGCGCGAGTGGTGAAACCCTCGACGACGGCGGTCTCCGGAACTTGTCGCACGTCCCACTCGAAGGAGGTGTCGTCCTCCCACACCACGTCCTCGTAGCTGGGTACATCTGTGGGAACGGCGGGCACTTCGGGGGCGTTCTCGAGGGGAGCCGTTAGTATACTAAACTGGTCCCGAGCGTTTCGGAGGGGGCTTGCAGCATTGGAGGCGTATGGTGCAATCGACAGAAGAGGCACCCAGGGTGGTGCTGGTACAGGCCTAAAGCCTCTGCTGGAGCTGAAATCGAGCACGCTAGCATTCCGCCTAAAGAAGTCTGCTCCCACAATGAACCCGTATGGCAACCCGTCTACCACGTGTACCTCTACGTCTCTTACTCGCGCATCGCTGTCAAACAACACCGGCAGTGCTACGGATCCTAGAATACGCATCGGAGGGGTATCTATGTCGCGAGGGTTAGCAGCTTCGAGGGCCCCTGCCCTACTCTCGTCAAGACGTCGTCGAATGAGTCGCTTGAGCCCACGCCACAAGGAAAGAGATATGTAGCTGCCGCCTCCTGTACCGGCGTCTAACAGAATCTCAACCTTACGCGGTCTACGGCGCCGATGCCGATGCCAAATCTGCCCTGCTACCCACAACTGGTCTCTGCTGTCCTGCTCCTCACCCGGTGAGGGGTCCACCGCTGCCACCGGGTTCCCCAGGCTTGCGTCCGCGTCGCCTGGGGCGCACCTTCAGGAAGAGCCGGTGAACACTGCTGGAGCGGCGCCGTCGTCGGCCTGCTCGTCGTCGCTCCCCTCCGACAAGATCCCGAACTCGCACATCAAGCTGTACTGGCCTGGTGATAGCGATGCCACGAGATGCTTGCCTCGGCCAGCCCCTTGCCGCGATGAGACCTCCTTGTACAGGGCCGGTGGGACCAGCTCTTTGTTCCACCTGCACGGGGAGCGCCGGCAGGTGCCCAAGAAGGCATGGTGGTAGCACACGTCGTGCGAGCGCAAGTAGTCGATGATCTCGATCCGAGACGCAGACGGTGGCGGTCGGGTGTCGTTCGGCGTGGAGGTGGTCAGAGCAGGGGCTGGTGCGGCACCCGCGGCCGGTGCAGAGGGGGCCGGGCGGTGCGTGGACGAACGGGCTTCGAACGGCACTCCATGCCCCCCGGGAGCCGTGGCGGTCTGGTTCTGATACGCCGCGACCTGTGGTGCTACGGGCGGTGTTGGTGCGGGGGAGGGCGCTTGAGCAGAGAAAGGTTGAGTCAGCAGGGGGAGTGGCAACGCCGAGGGCGCGCCGGTCCCCGAGTTAGCAAACAGCGACCGTGCCTGTGAAAAGACGATCGGGACCCGCTACCTTTGCATGTTTACGCGGCGCCGGCGGCGTGATGTACGACGCATTTCGCGCCGATAGCACGCCGACGAACTTGCGAAAGAACTTTTCCGCTGTCACACCCCGTCGTGCCATCGCTTCTTCCAAGAGGTCGTGCCACTCCATACGCAAAGGACCGAGAGAGGAAGTTGTCTCGTATGCTATCCCATGCAGTTTCGCAGATACTCCGTTTCGGTCGAACGGGGTAGGCAGCAAGACCTCGACAACCCGGTCATAAAGCTCGATTAGCGCTACCGGGGTCGCGAAACGCCAAAACAAAGCCTGTTCGGTCATGTACGGTCGTTCGGGATCGGCGCGCGTCGCACGGAATACTGATAGTATACGGGCGGCCGCTGCAGACCACCCGTCCTCCGGGGTCAACGTCAACGCCGAGAAAGCCGAACAAGCTAGCTCTGCCGCAACTCCAGTCAACGCGTGTTCTCTTACGTCCAGACGCAACCAATCGGTGGCTGTGACCTCGCGGTGAGGCTTGGTGATGACTTCGCCATTAATGAGGTACACGTGGACATGGTCAGTTTTGGCGATTTGTTGGCTAACTGGCGAGTATTCCTGAACTAGATCGGAGATAAGCTCTACGCGACGAGGGGTGAATTCATCGGCGACAGTAACGAAACGCCCGTCAACGTACACGTCTGGTTCCAACCGCATCTTACCCGACTCGACGTTGCGAAGCACACTCATAACCTTGTCTTGCAGCATGACAGCGGAGTTGGCGATGGTAAGGGGGCCGGAAGAAGGGCCGCCGTACACTGGACACGGCTGGTCTCCTGCGATCCTCTCACGCATGCGATCAATCAGCTTAGCTGCCTGGTTGGAATCGAGACCGTGCTTACCTCGACCAGAGTCGGCCCACCTCAGAGCGCGTGGGTCTCTGACTGCCGGCCATTCCTCGTAGGACGGAACCGCGCCCCCGTAGCCGCTCGGAGCCAGGGTGTGGCTACGGCGTCGAGACTGCTTGCGTGGGCGGTGGGCGTAGTCAGGGGAAATGGAACGAGGGCGGGGACGGCGGTCGCGGGGGGCCGGGCGGGATGGGTCAGGATCACTGTCCCTGTCACTGTCGCTGCTGCTGCTACCACTGCCGCTGCTACTGTCGCTAGGCGAAGGCGAAGGGCTGCGTTGGCGAGAACGTTTGTGCTTGCGGCTACGTGAGCTCTCGCTACGGGAGCCCTTGTGGCTACTAGAACGATCGGGGCGGCCGTCACTGTCGCTGCTGTTGCTACCGCTGCCGCGATCGGCCCCGCCCACGGCGGTGACCGTCCTGCCTGTCGCCGGGCTGTGCGGCAGCTCTGCGGCGACCGTCCTCGCCGAGAGCGGAAGCCTCGGCCTGCTCGATGGGACTCCGGCTCCGGCTGCGGCTCCGCTGCTGGCTGCCGTCCCGCCGAGCGGCGCGCGATCCGCCATCGTCGGCAAGGGAGCCGGGCGACGGCAACCGCCTCTCCCCATCACCCAGGTAACGCACTGGGGACGAGTTGTCCATATCGACGGAGCCGGCAGCACCCCCCGACAACACCTGTTCGTTGGAAGAGGACATCGCTGCTAGTGCGAGACAGACGAAGATCGAGTAGTGTGAGATGCAATGCAAAAGGAGTTGATTCAATGCAAGGTCAGCAAGCACGGGCAAAAACAATAATGCGAGCATGCACGACAAGGAAAAATAAGGGAACAGCAGTTGCAATGATCGCAAGGGGAAACAGTTATTGAAATAATGCCAAAAAGTGGAAATAGAGAACGAAACACTGGTTCAACTATACGATGGATGCCACCTATGCGGCAGAAAGGGAAGTGCTTGACACAGAAACAGCGAGTGTCGCGAGGCGTACATATTGAATGCAGAAAAGCAACAAAATAATCACGAAACAGTAGGGTGCTCCCTGCGCGCCATAGAAACGATGGGCTCAGGCAACAGCAGTAGGTGGGATAATGCGGTCGAACAAAGAGAGAGGTGTCTGTATTTTATATACAGAGCGAGTAGTATTTCGATGCATTTATGGGAACGAGAGTCCTATGCTTCGTACGGCATACCCACCCAACTGGAAAAATAAAATTACTACACATAGACTAAATAAATCAAAATTAAACGAACCGCAAGCGGGCAGAACTCTAGACGGCTTTAATCGAGGTATGATCGAGCGTCAGGCGCCGCGTTATCAGAACGCAGGGTGGGAAGGAGAGGTTACATACGAGAGGCCCTACACACACCAAAATAGCTCTCTGGAACCACAGTGGTCAACAGGTCACTGCCAAATGTGAGGCTAGTCCAGGGAGGAGAGGTCACGATGATGATCCTAAACATGCACAAGGTTCAAACACTAGCATGCAGCTCCACTCGGGGTCTTCGGTCTTACACACTTCTTCACACCATCATCATCGTTTCTGGCTGCCGCACGGGTGAGTGTGCTGCTGTGGAGCCGCAAGTGCGAGAGACACCACCCATCAATGAAGACTCAATCAATCAATCCGATCAACCTGGTGGTTCAGCTGTCGAGTGGCAACCAGCTTTCCATGCGGGTACAGAAACAGCTATTGCGGTGGCGCCAAAGGGCAGAGGAAAAATACAAGAAAAGCGAGCTCTCCACCTTCCCCTACAAACGTATACAGAGGCGCATGGATGCATAGTCTACACATGTCAGCCATGAACAGTGGAAAAATGCGCGCCAAAAAAAAAACACAGGAACCACGAGTACTCTAGGCCAGGGTATAATGGGTGTGTGCGCGTTCGGCGGACGGCTGCAGCGCAGGGGATTACAAGGCACAAGCAAAGAGTGTATTGACGCCGAAGCGCACTGATTGAGACAAGCCGCAGGCCGTGGAAAGGCGAGCGCATGACAGAATGAAAGGGAAAAAACGCCAAACGTGCCAGCTAGAGGAAAAAATCAGAGAGGCGCGAAAGGGCCTACAAGCCACACGGCTACAGCATGACGAGCGCATCTACGGCTGGTCGACAGCAACGACACGGAAGGACACCATAAAACGGAAGGAGAGGCTAGGGATAGGGGCGGGTTCTATGTCTGTGCGGGTCTGTGTGGTCTCTAGCCATTCAAGTGGCAGGACCCTGGGTGTCGAGAGGAATTGTCCAAAGAGGAATGTACATGGGACCCCAGCCTATAAGCACTGCTACCGACCTGATGTTAGCAGCCTCTCGACCGGTACCGAGTTCAGTAGATGAGCCGGAACAGCCGTAGTATGAGCCTCGAAGGTGGCTTGTGAGAAGGAGTATGAGGTCTCCGGTCGTGGATACGGTATTCGCTTGTTGATTATTGCTAACTCAGGGCAAGCAAGGAGAAGAGAAGTGAAGGCAAGGGGACTGAGCAACCTAGCCTCTAGACGGGGCCCGGAGCACCCAAAGTGTTGAGGAAGATCTCCGTTTCAAGGGGAATAATGTGCGCAAAGCAAGGGGTCATCCGCCGAATATTCTATATTTAAACCCTGCGAAAGGCCACTTGGTTTGGAGCGTTGTTGACTGACCGCTATAGCGAACACTACCATTGTAAGTGCTTGGACCCTCAACCGGACACCTTTGATGTCCGCGTACATCGCCCCCCCCTCCCCTCCCTCCCCCCCCTCCCTCATTCAGCATTTTTTCACCAGACCCTTGTCTTCCTAGGTTCGCAGAAGCGCGGAAGAGCGTACTGCCGAATCATATGCCCCCCCCTCTACCCCCCCCCGGTGTTTGCCACCGGGGTTGGGTTTTCGTCGCTTGGCAACGCAGTTGTAAAACAAGCCAATTCACTTCGTGAAGTCGGCAACCAGGTTACCGTTTCTTTTTTTTACCTCTTTTTTTTTTGGCGGTAACCATACTGGTGGTCGAGTAGATCATGTTGTNCCAGACTACACGTACTGCAATCAACGCCAACAACGTATAAATAGCGGACACCCCTCGCGGTTCACGTTCAATTCGCCTTCGTTCCGGGATCTGGAAAAACTTCCGAACGTCCAGAGTACAAAAATACAAACTGGGTGGAGTTCTCGTGCAACGTTCCATGCCGGCGGACGAAAAAGAAACCACCTTTGATCCTATCAAGTACTGATACTCATGATTTACGTGAAGCCGGTACTCCCTCGTAATGACCAAAAAGTGCACGATTCGTACAACCAGTTGGTTTGGCCTTGCCCATCCAAGCACACACACTCATAATTCAATTGAAACCAGAATGCCAACCAAAAACTGGTTCGGTGTTTGCCCATTACCCTCACTTCGAGTTTTCCAACCCAAACATTCTCCTCGAGGCACGTTTGTTGCCAATCCGCCTGAGTGAACTCGCCCCCCTCCCTTCTAACTCCTCCGTCGCCTCTGCAAGGTACACGTAATGCTCAGCTATAGATATATCGGGCTTCAGGACACTAAACCAAATACAAAACTGCTGCTCCAGCTACTGCTGGTAATACAAATATCAGACATGTTATTGCTGTTCACTCTCCCTCCCCCCCTCGCCTCTGTTCCGTCCTCTCGAGGACGCGTGGTCGGTGGTCTACGAAACAAGGCATGCAAAACATGAGCACGCCCCGCCCCCGCCCCCCCGCACGCTTGTCATTGACCAAGGTGCACTTGTTCGTTCACGGCAAGAGGAGCACTCTGAACGCGCAGTATCCGTGCGTCTTCACGAAACAAACACCGCAAACACCATTCTTCCCCTTCCCCCGCGCGCCTGATCCGTCTCTCACAAGGGATGCAGGCATCGTCAAGGCCAAACACCAAAGGCAATCAACAAGCACGTACCCTCACCCCCACCCCCACCCCCCATGAGCCCCCCACCTTTGCGAGTTATGCATTGCATTGCAAAAATCCCTCGTCGCTCAAACGTCAGGATGTACGTTCAAGACGCATGTTCACGCCTTTATTGTTCTCTTCCTCTCGCGCCGGCGGTCGCGGCGGCCAACATTGCGGTGCAGTCATCTCACAGCTGTCTCGAAAATGGTCATCGCTGTCCCAGCGTGAAACATTACGT
>CACKRE030004967.1:29085-43238 GCA_902602495.3 Ectocarpus sp. CCAP 1310/34 | reverse complement strand
GGGGGGGGGGGGGGGGGGGGGGGGGGGGGGGGGGGGGGGGGGGGGGAAAAGGGGGGGGGGGGGGGGGGGGGGGGGCTGGGGAGGGTTTCAGGGGCCCCGCGGAATCTTCCGCGGCCACAGCCGGCGGAAAGGCGGTCACGCCCGAGGAGGTCCAGGCGGCGCTGCCGGCCATCGACGTGGCCGTCTGCTCCAGGGGGACCCTGCTGATGCTCAACTACTTCTCCACGTATTCGGCCCTCATCAAGACCAAGGCCAAGGCCCAGCCCAACTTCAAGCGCGGGCTGTACTGGGCGGACCCCCCGGCCCTCTCGACCCGGTGGTCGCGCTTCTGCGGCTGGTTCCTCCGCAAGTGGCGAAGGATACGCAACTTCTTCCACTAGTCGCAGCGCTTTGTTTAGTCGAGTGTATGTAGTTGGGGGGGGGTTGTTGTCTTGTTTTTCGAATGGTTTTCGTCGTTCAGTGTTGGTGGTATTCCTAGACACGGAGATTGTCTCCTTTAAATACCGATCGAGTGGTCTTGGTATCCACAGAGTTATTTAGTCGTGCCGTTGCGTCTTGCGTTATCTAGGTTCGTGATGGACCCTGTGTAGTATATTATATACCTATCATGTGGAATGATGTAAGAGGTTAGGCTTTCCGTGAACCGCTGAGTTGGGGGAGTGATCGCGGTGCGAAGGCGGGTTGGTTTCGCGACAGGCCAACTGACTCCAGCATGTTCGTTATAACTCTCAATAGTTGTGTTGGATGTTCCGATTAATGAAGGGTCAACATTGTCATATGAAGGGATGCGTCTAATTTATTCGGGTAGGAGGCTCCCCCTCGGGAATTAGGTGGCTTGCCTCCCGGGGGCGACGCAAGATGACACGGTCAATGCAGTCGCGGTCGCATCGTTGCACCTCAACGTCATGACATTCGTCAGTGAGTGCCAGGTGTGCGTACAGCCTGCGGAATTTGCCTGGAATTTTGCATCATGCAAGGGGTTGTTTTTCTTCTCGCCGTGGTGACTTTTCGCGTGTGCGTGATTGTGTCGTTTTTAGGCTAGTGGCGGCTTTGCAGTACGTCCTACTGCTGCAGTCCGCTGCGTTTGATCTCTCACTCTTGTGTGTCCGTGTTGCCCATGGCTCTTGCGTGACTTGTGTGCGTTGCGCAGGAATCAAAACAAAAGTCTTCGCTGTTTTATACAAAGCAGTTCTTTTGTACTTGTTGCGAAGGCTTTCTTCGCGCGGAACACGTCCCCGGGGTAAAGAGCCAGTTTTTTTCAACTTTGGGCGTCAACCACAAGCGCCACGGGTGGCCGGCGGCGGTCCTCGGGCGTGCGTGGGGATGTACCAACGACACCTCTGCGTGCCCCTGAGAGGGCCTGAGAGGGAAGCGAGAGTAAAGACTCGCTTCCGCCCGCGAAAGATGCCTCGAAGCTCGAAAACAAGCAAGTGATGATACATGCTCATATTGGTTTCATGGTCGCGGTTGTATTGTGTCGCGGTTTCAGCTTTTGCTGCTAGAAGCGCCAATTATTACCGATGATATATTGTATGGTGTGTTACTTTGTCGTACTCTTTAAATCGTCCACACATGTTCCAACGGCCTCCCTAGTGCCACATGCACGGCTTCACTTATGCCACCCCCACAGAATGACAGAACAAATGGGACGAAACAACAAAAAATATATATTCTCCTGCTGTCCGACAACGCCAGACCAACACACATGCTATACCAAAACTAGTGGCCGAAGTTCTCGTACACAGCAACAAAAAAAAATGCCGCGGCAAAAGTTGTTCGACGAATGCCTACGCCTCGGCCGCGAGCTCTATCGACTGGCCGGCCCACGACTCGGCGTCGTGAGAAACGCGGAGCTTTGCGTCAGCGTCGGCGTCAACGGTCCCCTCCAGGACGGTCTCGAGCCGCCGCATGATGGCCTCGGAGCCGCTGGCCTCCGGCATGTTGAGCAGATCACCGCACGTCCGGAGGAAGGTCTTCGTCTCGCTCGAGAACCGGTACAGTTCGTTTAGTTTCGGCAGGCAACCCCCCAGGGAGCTGACACCGAACAGGAGCTGGAAGTGCTGCACGATGCGGTTGACGGGCGACGGGTCGTCCTGTGGAAACGCAACGCAGGCGGCGAAAAAGTAGCAAGAAGAAAAAAAAAAACAAGCACGGAAGAGTTGAAAAACGTTGTTCTACTGTAGTCTGAAAAATTAAAAAAAACAAGAGGCACCCTTACTTAAATGTTGCGGATCGGACCTCTTCAGCTGGAGAGGCAAAAGGCCAGAGGGGGGGTAAAACCTACCAACGACGGCTTGTAAATTGTGATCAAAGAAAAATAAGTTTTGTGTGTGTGCCAGGTCAAGGGGGGGGGCGTTGTGTAGGCACTATCGGATCGGATAGGAGTTCACGAGCTCGCAAACGCTGGTGAAAGAAGCAAGAGCGGGGCGGCTTGACATCTTATATTTCATCAATGGCCAAGGCCTGTCCTCTCCTGTCTGACCCCTCTCACCTTCATATTTTTCATCAATGGCCAAGGCCTGTCCTATCCTGTGTGACCCCTCTCACCTTCATACTCCTGTCAGCTCGTTCGTTGAGGTGCATCTCTTGGAGAGATCTACGCTCGAAGTCCACCAAGTGCTGGATAGCGGACGTCGCAGCCCGATCGCTCTTGAAGACCGAGCCACGAGCCCCCTGCCAAAACCAGACACACGAAAGCATCGAATGGCAGGGGACAGGAGCCTTGGATGGGCTGGGCAGTGTCTTCTTCGAGGTGTCCTTGGGAAGTCGCTCAATAAGAGGTCTAACGACATATATTATCTGCCATTCTACAGGCTACAACGTCATGGAGCAAAACATTACACATTTGTCACGTCTTAACGTTCGCCAGCCCGAGTTTCCAGATGTTATCTGCCATTTTACAGAATACAATACAGTCACGGAGCGAAACAATAACGTTTGTCACGTCCTACCTGAGATTCGCCAGCCCGAGTTTCCAGGACTCGTAACACGCCGCGGTGAAACTCCTGCAATTAAAAAAAAATAGGAAAAGGGGAAACGACGGGCGAGAGACACGAAGGACAGCAATCGTTAGCCTGTCCCGGATATTGCGATGCCTCCACGCAACTCCATCAAACGAGGTGAGTGTAGGCTGTTGCTGCTACGGCTTCTTCTCCAGCCCGTTACTAAGTTCTGTGTTCGGGTTGCCTCATGTTCACGCGAAAAACGAAACGGGGGAAGGAAAAACATCAACTAATAGGCAACGCCGACGACGCTATACCTTCAGCTTCACGGGCTCCTGGGCACGCGCCAGCCACAGCTCCAGGAGCGGCAACACGTCCTCCATCGTCCGCGCCTTTCCGGCCAGAGCCTGGGACAGCATCCCGTCGCTTGACGCGGATAGCACCTCCGTCGAGTGTCGAAACACGAACCCACAGACACTGATGTGGGACATTCCGGGCAAGATAAAACGGGGTATGGGTGTTACCGGGTACCACTACGGGTCGACGACGGTACACGGTTCGGTCGGCCGTCGGCAGGAAGGTGGGCACTAGTACGACGTCAAAGCAAAAGGGGGCAGTTCTCACGCGCACCCCCCCACCGCAGCAACGCAGTCAAAAACAGAATGGGCGTCTTGATCTCCTTTCTGATCCTTCTGCTGCACGGACTCTTTGGTTGCTGTTCGTCGTGTCCCGTAAAATCACCTGTTGACGAAGCGCTCCAAGCGAGGAAGCATTTGCACCGCTTTGATGAGCTTGGACACGGACGAACCAAGCAGCGAGACGTCCTGCAGCGAGAGGAGGCGACAGGCGTCCTGAACGACCTGCTTTAGGACCGCGGTCGGCAGCTCCTCCAGCCTGTCCAGCTTGAGTCGGTGGTTTCCCCGGTCCCTTCGCATCAGCTCTCTGGTGTCCACCCACCGCCGCAGCTCCGCGACGTCCATGGCCTCTTTTGCCTACCCTCGACAGCGGTACATTCGCGAAATAAAGAAGCTGGTCCGGGAGTATACTTTCGCCTATCGTCGACAACAGCAGTTTATCGCGAAATGAATAAGCCGAATGCAGGACAACAATGATGGACCTGGGTTCATCCAACTGTTTGGCCATAACGCGACCATGCACAATCGTGCACGAGTTGTTGAAGCCGGTTCTGCTATAAATCCTGTTGGCCCCGTGCACCCAGACATACCTGGCTAGTTGCCTGGCCGAGCTTAGTCTCGAGGTCCTGTATCCGTCTTTGGCTGGCGCGCCAGTTTCGCAACGACGGCCGCGAGGAAAGCTCTAGCCGCGCGTTCACAAGAGCGTCCTGGAAGGGATTCACAAAGGATACAAGAGAGACGTACGGCACGGCGCGGTCGAGCGGGGTTGGGGAGGGGAGGGGGGTGAGAGAAATGTGAGCGATACGAAGATGAAGAGGTAGACCGACGAGAACAAGATGAAGGGATACATACACCGGGGCGCGAAGTGGACGAACGTATTTCGCAAAAGAGTGAAAAAGAGCGAAC
This sequence comes from Ectocarpus sp. CCAP 1310/34, assembly GCA_902602495.3. NCBI lineage: Eukaryota > Phaeophyceae > Ectocarpales > Ectocarpaceae > Ectocarpus > Ectocarpus sp. CCAP 1310/34. The sequence goes on along the minus strand of CACKRE030004967.1, from coordinate 38,755 downwards.
GTTACAACCCGTGGCGATAGACCGACGGTAGCAACAACAGGTAGGTGTGGGTCCTGTCTCTACATAAAGAAACAGGTGTGTCCAAACAGATGGGCAACCAACGGCCGAATAGCTCAATAGTGCAAGCGAAGAGTGAATTTGCACACCCCTACCCCGCCAGACCAGCACACGCAAGGAGATTAGACCCCGCCTCTGGTTCATCATGTTTGAAACGTAGCCTGGGCCGACCCACACTCGGCATGCCGCCCCTTCCCGCAACTGTAGGGGTGCGAGGTCTATCGTCTACCGACTACGGGATGCGTTTACAAGAAATACACCTCCCCGGACTACATCAATCATACCCCCAGTTCCGGCCGCATGTCGCCGCCGTCCATGCGTGACGGGAACACGAGGTTTCGTTGTCGCACGGCGCTGTGTTGTTCACGGGTACGGCTACTACCACACACGCCACACACGCGCAGGTCTCGCAAAACAAACAAAAGAAACGCTGACCGCAGGAAAACATAAAAAAAAATACCATATGTACAGCCAGGTATTTTTGTTTTCTTGCACCTGAGTCTCGTCGGCCTTGGCTTGGACCTCGGCGCACTCCTTCTCCATGCTCGCGCACCGCTCCAACGCCCTGGCCTCCCGCTGTTTCATCACCCTGACGCTCCTCTCCGACTCAGCGAGCCGATCTCGCAGCTCGCGGAGCTCGTCTGAGGAGGCGGGCGCGACCTTCGGGTCGAGGTCCGGGGTCCAGTCGGGGCCTAGCCGATGCTTGAGAATCGTGTTCTCCTTCTCTCGGAGCTCGTCCCCGAGGCGGGAGACCTCCGCCCGAAGCTTGTCCATCTCCGCCTCCGACCGTTCCTGGGCCTTCGAGTGCGCCATCAGGGACTCCGCCACCCTCGAGTCGTTGGCTCCGCCGCCGCCGCTTCCACGGACGGCAACAACAGCGGCGGCCTCCTTCTGCCTGAACTTGGCGAGAATCGCGCGCTCTCGCTGCTGGGACAGCCGCTCCTTCTCCGCCTCTTCCTGGAGCTTGTCCATCAACCTCTGCGCCGCGGCTTCCTTCGCCTTCACCCGGTGCTCGCTCTGCTTCAGCTGCGAGGCCAGGCTGGCGCTCTCGGCCCTGGCCCGCCGGGAGTCCAGGGCCAGCTGGTCCTGCAGGCGCTTGTTCTCCGCCTCCAGCGCGGCGGCCCGCGCCTCCGCCCCCGCGGACCGCTTCGACAGGTCGGACCTCTCGCGGCGGAACGACTCGTTCAGCACGGACTCTCGGTGTCCGCCCACGTTGTCGCGCCGCTGGAGCTCCAGCGACATCTCCTGGATGACCCTTCCCCTCTCCCCGTGCTTGAAGACTACGTCCCGCAGGGTGTCCGCCAGGCTCGTCGGATCCGGCACCGCGATCGACCCCCCCGGTCGCGACAGCGACACCTCGCGGAACCCCTGCTCTCGAAGGCTCTCGTTGAGGGCGTCCCATGGGCTTCCCTCGTTGGTTTGGGGCGGATTCACGCGACCGACGCGGTAGTGCGAAGTCATCCCCCTTGCCGACATGTCTAGGCTCGCCGGCTGCTGGGGCACGAGGGACTTGGTGGCTTCCTTTCCTGAAGCCTCGTCATCCGCTTCAGCTCCGTCCTACCGATTCAACCCATGTTTCAAGTCGAAGTTGACACAGCAGTAGGATTGTGACGATCCATCCAAATATTGCTCCTGTGGGCGTGCATTTTGGCCAAAGGGGAGGCGTGGAAAGGCTCCACAAACGGCATGCAACCTTGTACCACGGCATAATACTTCCAGCGTAGGCAAGACTCAAGGTGTTATCGCCGGGGGTTGATTGATAAATGTTTGCTTCGCGATGGGTCGGCCCAAGGCTTGAATTGAAAACTTCTGGCACTGCTGCTATGCATAAGGGCCTTGCCGTAGAAGTCTGCTCGTAGCTTGTTGGCAGGCACAGTTTGCATACCCCTCCCCCCCTCCCCGGTTCAATTCCCTCAGAGAAGAGCAGGGCTTGCACGCCCGTAACGTACCTTGTTGACCGAGAAGCCCGGGGGAGCGATCCCCGCCGCCCTCCGAAAGGAGGGCGTCGTCATCCTCTTCGCACCTTCCCCGACGTCGCCTTCGTAGCCGCAGCTGTCCGTCTCCACTCTCGCCTCCTCGACAGCGCGGGTGGCGATCGCTGCCAGCGGAAAGTCAGTCCCCGCCCGGGCCCCTCCCCCACCTCCTCCTTCCGAGGAGTCGTTGCTGGCGTGGGCACTCTCCAGCAGGTCCGCCTCTCGGTCGTACCCGTCCGCTCGCGGCGAGACAGTGCCGCTGACGGAGACAAAAAAAGCAACGGCACATGCGTGCGTGAACTACACGAGGCAACAACTGAAAACAAGCTCTCGGCGACGGAACGCGGCTCGGTTGCCCACAGATCCCTACACGGCAAACCACTGCTGGGATCATCACGTTTTCGAGCAAACCAGCGTCGGCAAATTTGGCAGTAAAAAACACAAGCATGTCCAGGGGTGATACGTAGTCTTCGTCGGGTACGAGCAAGCGTCGCGCCGTGAATTGTCCCTACGGTAGCCGCCCGGCAGCGCACGCCCGGAACCCTTGCGATCGACCGGGCATAAAAAAAGCACACAAAGAAAGAGAGAGAGAGAGAGAGAGAGAGAGAGAGAGAGAGAGATGTCCCCTTCTGCAGTTATTCTGATGAGCTAGTTGGTAACCCTGTTGCCTGCTGCGTACATACCGCGGTGCCTGTATGGGTGATGGCTGGTCTTGAGCCAAGGAGGGCCAGATGGGCTGGCCCGTTGCCGCGCTCACTAGCTCTTCGTCACCTGCAGTTAATACGTAGCATTGCCATACGTACGAATGTACCAGCAGAAAAAATTGGAGTGGGCGGGGGCGTGGGTCAAGTCTGGCCGGTGGTGGCGACGGTGAGCGCAGAGTAGAGCCACCATGCTGCTGTACCCTGCAGCCTTGGCGGGCAAGATTTGGCTCGGCATTGCGCTGCCTTACGTACGTCCTTGCGATACACTCGATCGACAACATACAATTAATGTACCACTGACGTTGTGTCATCGCCTTGACAGGTCGCCGGACCGCACCAATAGTACGAAGGAGCCACAGCAGGTACATAGCGAACGGTAGTTTTTTCTCTGCTATTCTGTGCAGTGGCCTGACCCGCTCATTTGGCGTGTGTATCGCGTCCCACTCCTTGGCCATATACATAAAATGGGCGTGCTGCGTGGTTCAATCCAATCAGGGGCCACATCGTCCGTTTGCCATTGTCCTATGTATGACATCGAGAGACACTGGGTGGTTCGTCACATGCAAACAGGGTCTGGTAGGCGGAAATGCATACGTGCTGGCACTTTCTGAGTTCCACCCTTCGCAAACTATGCGTATGGTAGAGCTGCACATGCGTCTGTACAGCGTATCCCCGACAAGTAACAGAGAGCGCAACGCAAAGCGCAGCACGCAAACACCCAGCAGAGTGTATAGGGCAGGTTGCATAAGGCATCATATCCCCTGGCCTGATTTTCAAAGCTCGATTACTCGGCAGGATAACCAGTGACGGCGCCGACAATGGCGGCGTAGGAACCGTCTCGTCGAGAGCTTTCTGACAACGTTTCCTTTGATTTCAGCATCCTCCTCGTCGTGGAGTGATTAAGCTTAGAAAATCGGTCCAGGGGGTGTGGTATCTTCCGCAACCTGCGGTACCGTAAGCCCGCTCACGGCGAAGCAGAGACGACAGCATATAATACAGGGGGACAATTCGACGGCAGCCGCTGGCTAACAATGGGGCCCTACGCGGGCGAAGAGAGAATGCATGCGCTGACTGTATGGCTCGGACAGAGGCAACCCGCTGTACACCTCGGGCAAGTCACCGTCTGTGTCATGTTTGGCGCCGAACCCACAGAGCAATAGTATAGACTACTTCGTCATGGAATTACATTATCTCCTGGTGTGCAGTACTGCTGTTGTACTGCTGTAGAGATGCCACAGAGTTGCATCACGGCCTTCTGGCGAGAGCAATGCACGATTTACTTCACATAAATACTTCTCTCACCAGAGCTGTCCGCGTAATCGCTTGGGGCTGCGGCTTGCGCAGACGTTGCACCCATGATTAGCGCTCGAGCGTGCCCCGGACTCTGTAAGGTCGATCCACACAAATCGACAAGATCACGGCGCGCGGAAATGCGTTCAGCAGCAGCAGACCGCGTGAAGGAGGAGGCAGGTGTTGAAGTGGATGTAAGGGAGAGCTGCTGTTAGTGCTGTCGGCACTGTCAGTGCAGTCACGACACGCCTGATCTTCGCGTCCCACAACCGTTCCAGTGATGCGGCAACAAAACAGCGGCACGATTCCGCGCACGACAGCAAATGGGCACTACACCGTCGACTAACCTTCGGAACTCGGGTGTTGGCACCAGCTACAATCCTATAATTAGCATTGTTGTTGCACACCTGAGGTTCCGCAGTAGTGTCTACATCCTCTCCTCCAAGCTCTCCTCCTACTTCCACCAGGCGAGAGACAAGTTTCTGAAGAGCATCGTCGCTCATCTCGGAGGATGACCCGTCCAACTCCGCCTGTGTTGGGTGTTGGCATCATCGAAACCCACAAGCACGAGCATTCAAGTTCTGCGCGCGAGGTTCTGAAATTTGAAAATAGTCCCCGGCGGTTGCGTGTACATCATACGCAGCGGAACGTCCTTGCAGCTTCTCTCAAACCTTATTCCCGACTGATTAAGAAGCGTGTCACGTACCATGCTGTAAGCCCGTCCGCCTTGCTCTCCTCTCTCTCGAACCTGTCTCTCTCCTTGCCAAGGCTGGGTGTTGGCCGGCCAACGCGTTGCAAAGCCGCCTTATGCAATGCATGCGATGGAACATGGAACCAACGCAATCTGCATTGAATTCACGGTGCCCCCGGCCCCGAACCGCCTTGTGCCTTGTGTGACACGTGCCTTAGTTTGTGCATGGCTTGCTGCTGGGTTAGCTTGAATGCGGCGGTACGACGGACAAGAACGAAACAGTAGGGCTAGGGTGCCTGCCATGAGACATTCCGTGCACGCTGGAAAGGCGCTGGGAGTGCGAGGGAGCGATCGTCTACTCAAGGTATGCTCTCTCAAAAGAACAACAGACGGAAGCCTTCGCTTTTCGTCTACTGCTGTACCCGTCTCCCGACATTTTGCCCAACTCACACGGATCTTTGCCAGCGTTCGTCGGCATGCAACGGTGTCACGAGACCCTTCAAAAGGCATAGCAAAGTTGGCTGTATGTTTTCTCCTCCGTTGGTTTGTGCGCACCGTCGCTCCTCCGTACGCACATCATGTTCTCAGCAACCCGTCTTTCCGACCAGTGCTGCACGGCTGAAAAAAAAAAAACATGGCGGAGGAAAAAAAAAAAATCGGTTTACACAGAATAGCAGCGCGACAGGCGTACATCGGCTAAAGGCTCACAGCAGCAGACCATCCCAACAACCATCTAGGGGACCAAGATTTACAAGGTTCCGTTCTCTGTAGGCTTCAAACTTGGCGGCGCAACCCGCAGCCTCGACCCCAACATATTGTGCCACTCGTATTAGGAAACAACAACACGAACACAGAACGACTAGTCTAGTCTACCCATTCGAGATTTGAGATAAGACCACAGTCGATCTACACGGCGCATCAACACTGCTTTGAACCCGTCAAACCGATCAAGCACGAGAACGCGCCCACCACTTAATCAATCGCCGCGAAGATTTGAGGGAAGACGAACTGAGCGCCAGAGAGTGTTGCGCAAGAATTCAACTTGATTTGTGAAGAGGGTAGAGAGGTAGGCACGGATTAAGTTGAAAACTGACGTTCGCATACAGGTACCGTGCTTATGCCCTGCCCACGGCCGGCTACACCGAGTATTGATCATGCTAATATAGCTGCTGATCTTGTGCTTGTACAGCACTTGGAATGGTGCTGCAATACGAACTACAGGTGGAGTACTCTTCAATCGTCAGCTAGGTTTGAACTGAAATTGCTGTTGGGGTGCCCCCTCCCCTGCCTCTTGACTCGGGACTCGGGACCCTCACCCACCCAGTAGCACAACTCTCCTGATTCCCGAAGAAAAAAAAATAGAAGGGTAGGTAGCGACCGTACCACGGCAGCTACACCAACAGTGAGTTTGGCCACTAATAACGTTGTGCTATCTCATGTCGCACGCAGGCAACGGCCGGCCTATCTACACCTTCAAGTATTTTTTCTCAAAGTATGACTACGCACTGCATGGACTTCGGTGTGTCGAAAACGCGAGGAAAAACTTACTCACGAGCACTCCACGCAACCCCAGGGGCCCCGAGTTGCCCAAACCTATCTATCTCCAAGGGCTGCCCTTCTTGCCGCACAAGTTTATTTGCTCAGAATAGCTGCGCCAGAAGTAAACCTGGAGCAAGCAACGTTGGGAGCGTGAGCTCGAAACAACACGAGCAAACAAGGGAGCGGGCAGCAGTCGCCTTCGCCGTTAATCGTCTACTTGGCTCTGGAAATGACAGCATTCAATATAGTAGGAAACAAGCTCCCTCGAGGTGCCAACACCAAGATGATCCCAAGTTCGTCAAAGAACATGCATGCCCGAACAGAATGATACAACAAAGAGCATGCTTACCGTCAGTACAAACGACACAGGCCCGACACGCCCTCGTCCCGATGGGTTCCAGGCAGTCTGCGGAAAGAACGCGAAGAAGAAAATGCCATGCCAACAAACACGGACACCCAGCGTGGTTGAAAAAAAGAAGCCTCCTCCGTCCGTCCGTCTCCCGGAGCACCTACGCACGAAAATTGGTCGAGCGAAAACGCGTGATTTTGCCGGCTGTTCAGCGTACGGCTTCTGCTCCTACGACTGATAATCTGCCACCTCGGGTCGTCGCAATTTCCTCAAGCATCCAACGAAAAGCAAGTGAAGCACGGACCTGTTGAACCACCAAGAACGACGCGCAAAATATGGCATTGGCAACTGGGTTGGAATATATCATATCACATGCACCCTCAGAGACTAGAGCAAGAGAAAGGCAGCGCCGCTTATCGATCTTTCGTTGCGATGTTGAGATCTGACGTACAAGATTGCCCGTCACGACACCCCCAACCCCAAGCCAAGTCCCTCAAGGAATGCTACATGCACCTGCTTGAAGAAGTAGCCAGATCTCGGTTCCAGGCGTCGTTAACGATGTCCGCAACATCATCGTCTGTGTCTCCGTCACCCTACAACGGGTCGACGCCCTTCTCGCTCAACCCGTCAGGTCCTCAACGCTGGAGCTAGATTCGGCCGAATCCCACTTCATCAAATCGTCGAGTGCACCGACCGAACCGCTGCCGTTTTCGTTCGACTCGGGGTCCTCCAGCTCTGCGTTCTTCGATTCCGCGGCCTCGCCGGAGGAGAAGTCGTTGCTCGCAAGTGACTCGGGGGCCCCAAACGTCGTTCTGTTCCACTCCGCGCGATTCCTGCTGCTTCCTCGAGGCTCACTCTCCACATCGGCTCGAACAATTCTACCAGCTGCCCGCGCGACGCACATCCTAGCGTCTGCGTCCTCCTTGTCCTTCTCGACTAGCCCAGCATCGACTCGAGAGGCCCCTCCTTATCTGCTTTCGGGTTGGATGCTCGTCCCGAGGGGAGTTTGGAAGAGGCAGATTCCAGCTCGCGTGCGTCTGCCTTTGCTCCATCTACTCCAACTAGTCGTGAATTGCTCGCGGGCCCCGCGGCTATGCTGGTAAACAAATCCAGGACGAGTGTACTTGTGTATCTCCCTTATAAATCCTCCATACGGACCTTCGCGCGTTCAGCAGCTAGCCAATCGGCGACCTCCTGCGAGCAAAGGATCTCGCCTCGACCGAGGACTTCGTCCACCATCGCGCGCACCGTGCCCAACGGGTCAGGTGACGTCGGCGCCTTGCCCCCCAATCCACATGTAGTGTTCCTGGGTGCTCTGGCTGTTTCATCTCTCTTCATGCCATTCAACCGGTTCTGATGGCAACGGACGCACCACCAAACACTTCGCTCACTGGTGCACCTCCCCTCCGTGACATGATCACCTGCAGCAGAACTACGGGATACCATCTTACGCGGCTCTTGTCCGATTTCCGGTACACCCACAATTTCCGCAAACGTTCAGGATTAGGGTTAAGCCTTACCCTATAACCCTAACCCTACGCCTTTGGAACGTCGCATCCTCCCAATCCTCTCACTTCTCACTTCGTATATTTTCTTATTTGGCGAAAGAATACAGCAGAACAAATGGTCATCATGCCGCGTAACCAGAAAGAAAGATCGGTGTGGCCAATGGTGTGGCGAAATCATAACCTTTCCCGCCCCCAAATGCCCCCCCCTCTAGACACAAGTGGGTTGGCGCTGTTGGCAAAGCGCTGTAAAACACGCCACCCCAAAGATAGCCCCCATAGTATGGGCTACCCAAGACGCGTGACGCATGGACGAGTGGAGTGAGGATAGCTGTTTACGGAAACCTCACAGGTTGAGTAATGTATTGAGATACCGGACACATGGACGTGTTGAGTGATGATAGCTGTATACTGAAACCTCAAGGGTTGAGTGAGGTTTGAGGTTTGAGATTGCCGGACACATGGACGGGATGAGTGGGGAAAGCTACATACTGAAACCTCAAGGGTTGAGTGATGTTGGAGTGCCAGACACATAGACGCATTGAGTGAGGATAGACACATACTGAACCTCAGGTGATTTGTGATAGAGATTGCCGGACACATAAGACGTGTTGAGTGAGGATAGCTGTATACTGCAACCTCACAGATGGATTGATTTTTGAGTTTGCCAGACACATAGACGCGTTGAGTGGGGATAGCTGCACACTGAAACCTCAGAGATGGATTGGTTTTTGAGTTTGCCAGACACATAGACGCTTTGAGTGAGGATAGCTACATACGGAAACCTCACGAGGTGAGTGATGTTGGATAGTGCCGGACACATACCGCTTTAAGTGAGGGAAGACACATACTGAAACCTCGCAGGTGATTTGTATTGGAGATTGCCGAACACATAGACGTGTTGAGTGAGGATAGCTGCATGCTAAAACCTCACAGATGGATTGGTTTATGAGTTTGCCAGACACATAGACGCGCTGAGTGGGGATAGCTACATGAAACCTCACGAGTTGAGTGATGTTGGATAGTGCCGGACACATGCCGTTTTGAGTGAGGAACCTCACAGGTGATTTGTATTGGGGATTGCCGGACACATAGACGTGTTGAGTGAGGATAGCTGCATGCTAAAACCTCACAGATGGATTGGTTTTTGAGTTTGCCAGACACATAGACGCGCTGCGTGGGGATAGCTACATACTGAAACCTCACGAGTTGAGTGATGTTGGATAGTGCCGGACACATAGACGCTTTGAGTGAGGATAGCTGCATGTTGAGACCTAACGGGTTGAGTGACGTTTGCGACTGCCGGACACATAGACGCATTAAGTGACGAAAGCTGCATACTGAAACCTCACATGTTGATTTGTATTGGAGATTGCTGGACACATAGAGGCGTTGAGTGAGGATAGCTGTATACTGAAAATCCACAGTAGCTATAGTGAGGGGACAATTCGAGAATGCAGTACACATAGACCCGACCGCCAACCCGTACCTGAAACCCCCCTGAAAAACAGAGGCCATGCGCCTCCCCCCCCTCTCTACCTCCCCCAGAGGATGAGGAGGGT
>CACKRE030004967.1:0-18800 GCA_902602495.3 Ectocarpus sp. CCAP 1310/34 | reverse complement strand
TTGTTCCTACAGGACCGATCACCGATGGCCAATCGTTCCTTCCTACTTTGCGGGAAGGTGGCTTAAAAAGTCTTCCCTAGTCTGTCTATCCTAACGATATCCCTTCCCGCCTTTTCAAACCCACCTCCTACGCCCCACTACAGCTACCGTCCTTTCCTCTCTATTCCATGCCTCAAACATCTCCCTGTACGTTCCATCTATCTTTCCCAGCTCAGTCACGTACACTTCCCTCTCCTTGTACCACGGACATTCCGCGACCACATGAACACGGTCTTCGCATTCGAAGCCGCAATCACATTTGAACTCGTCGTCTTCCTCGNCCATGTAGGTAATCCTTGAACCCTATTCCCTCCTTCAACATTCCGTACACTTCTAGACCCCCCTTATCCTTGGTTCATTTGCTCAGATTCTGTTCTTCTCTCTCGGCACAAGCAACAGATATCTTCTCCTTGAACCCCTGTAGACCCTCCGTTTCCAGCGTTTCATCTTCGTCGATGTCGAGCCCCTTCCATACGTCCTCTACAACCTTGACCCATTCCGTGGGTTGTCTAGCCCTCTTCTTGTTGGCCCACTTCGCCTCCCATACAATTCTCGGCAACCTCTCCTCTCCCATCCCATACATGCGATACTGCCCTGTCAGCTTCCTCGCGTCTCTTCCCGACCGTAGGGATTGGATCCCCAATTCTGCCCTGGCGGCTGCATTACTCGTGCGCTTGGAGCATCCTAGGATGATTTTCGCCGCTTTCATCTGCACCGCCTCGCCTTGTTTCACTACCTTCTTATTTCCTTCCCATACTTCTCCGGCGTACTCTAGTGGCGGTACGATTACGCTCTTCAAAACCGTCAATTTGATGCGTGTATCGAGGCGCCGGTTTGCGAGTATTGGGTGCAGCTTCCCTGCTTGTGCTTTGCCCTTTTCCGCTACCTTGGCCATGTGTGCATTTTACGAGTAGTCTTTTGCGATCTCTACTCCGAGGTATGTGTACTGGTCCACTACTGCAATCTCCTCGATCCCCCACAAGGGGGGAAATGAAGCGGGATTCAGACGAGGCCGACGCTATCCCCGGGCTACAGCTGCAAGAACACGCGTTGCCAACAAGTGAGCTGTTTGTTGCTACGAAGAATTTACGCACCAAACGTGTGCCTGATCTGGGTTCATGGCCAAAGATTCCGGCCTACGAGACACTTATGGCTAACGAGACAGCCTGGAGCAACCAGAACAAAAAATCAACACGCAAGCCAATGCAGTCACGCGCAGTGAATTCAGTGCTTGCCCTTGTTGCCCGAAGTCGGGAGCCCTGAACGTGCGGGAGTCGACCTCCCCCCAGTATCTTTGCCTTGGCCTTACAGCAGTCAGCGCACTCCAAGAGGCCGTCGCTTCCGCCGTTCTTGGACCAGTTGCACCTGGCAGAGGCAAAGGCCTAAGAAGGGGCATCCGGTGTTTTGCTTTTTCCCCGGACCCTAGGGAAAGTCTGCAGCATCAGCGTGATAAACACGCGCGGCCGCCAGGTTCAACACAATAATAGAAAAACTACAGTTGTACTTCGTGCACAACTGCTGCCGACTGGAAAGACTCACGAGGCGAAAAAAGCAGGCGCCTGCAAATGGTTTCAGTCTTACGTCAAAAGATGGCCGAACAGAGTACAAATGCAATCGTTCGTGCAGCATAAACCGGTGCAAACGAAGCTTGGGGTCCAAGTCGTAAGGTCTGCATGCAGCACGATACACTGGTACACTGATGCCTGTACGGCTGCAGATACATACGGCAGACGAATCGTTCGTGTCAAGGCGGCCTGCAATTCTCGACACCAAAACGAGGTTCACGAAGTACATACATAGACAACGTAAGTCGAATCTCCTCCTCTTGCCATCTGGACCGCTTCCTGGTTCCTGCTGTGGTCCAAGCGAAGGTGTGCGAGGGTATTTAGCGGCATGGGCCCACCGTAATCGTATCTCATGCTCGATGTATGTACATATTATCGCTGCTGGCCTTGAAGGTGACAGCAGTAGTCGATCGTATCGCCATCGTGATTGGTGTACATTTATTCTTACGATGAATCACCAGCCTCAGCCTCGGCGGATGAAGGATTCCTGCATAACACGGCAGTCGAAAGCATCGTGCGCTCCAATACCAACAACGGCAGGAGAGCCGCAATTCCTCTCGCAATCTTACCAATGTAGACCAGCGAAAATGGGTCGTGCATGAAATTATCCAAGCAGCATTTCAGAGCCCGGGATCTCTTCGCGCCGGCCGTGGCCTCACCTCTTTTCTCCTGTTTCCTGCCTTTCCCGTACCGTTCGTATTATCCGTCTGTTCTCGGCCGCGAGCAAGGAGAAGGAGAAAAAGCAAGGGGGGAGGAGAGGGAAGGAGCAGGTGTGGTGCGATCGTGGGACATGCCGAGACACGTCTGGTTGATGCGGCGCGATTAACAAGGGGGCGACGTGAGGAGTGATGGTACCCTACAGTACTCCCAAAACATCAGTTGTCAAGGGAAAAAGTCGCGCCGCGTTGCTCGAACGGAAAGTGTTCAGCAGAAGCAAGCGCGGTGGGCGAGGGGGGACGCTTCTCTTGCCACGCGTACCGCCGACATATTGCGTCGTGGGTGCGAGGCATGGTAAGTGGCTACTTTGGTGGCCGTTGGTGGTTTTCCCGACAAATGGTCGTATGTATTTGAAAGCGCTTGTGAAACATTGCGGCATACATAATGCACACCTGGCGCACATGCGTGTCTTGTTGAAGCTAAACAGCTCCCTCTCTCTCTCTGCCTGGTGCTTTGCTACCTCTCTCCTTTGTCTCGTGTGCAGGACATCTTCCGAAGATTGACGAACCCTACTCTCAAGAAGCTGTACAGATTCGTGCTCAAGCGGCTGGTAGGCCGATTCCTTGACGATGAAATCGCCCTAGAGGTGGGAACACAGCTAAGAGCAGTAACTTGGTCTTGCCGCGGGGGATTTGAGACTGCAGGTGCTGCTTATATGGAGTTTGTTCAGTTGAATTTAAGTGGAATCTGCCATACCACTGCTGCTGTTGTCCCCAAGTGGACGCAGACAATACCGAGCTTGGCGTTTTCTGATCGTTTCTCGCCCCGCGGGTGTTTAATTCTGTTGTGAAGACTGCCGCTTCCCTGACTATCGAATTATCCGCACCAGCACCTGACATGTCGCTGGTGCTGCTCCTATTGCCAACACACACGCATGTTTCATCGTTTTTTTTTTTTTCTTTCCCCGTCAAGGCTGGTGTATTTGCTGGTTCGCGCGGTCGGTTGCAATTTGAGATTTCACGCGTGATCAACGCAGTTGAATTTGCGCGCAGTCACGAGGATCCGTAGATTACCTGTTGCCCCGCAAGACTGGCGTCTTGAAGTTGGTTGGCCGACAATGTAGCGATTAGCGCGGTCGATCCTGACCAGATTGTTTACCGCGGTTGATTCTGACCAAAGAACCACCACGCTCACACAAGAACGGGCCTGGTGGAGTGATAGTGGCAACAGCAGGTGGCTCCTGCTGTCAGAACAGACATGATTGACGTCGACAACAGTGTCTTTTCTCTCTTACCCAAAAGCCGCTGTACGCCGCCGCCTTGATCATTCGCAGCAACTCGATGTACAGCTCGGAGCTGGCCGGGTTGAGCTCACGGACCTGAAGATAAACGTGGTCGCTCTGGAAGAACTTCTGCCACCGGGCCTGTCGTTTCGCCTAGCACATGCTCATGTCGGAACGTTACGAATAGAGATCTCGTACAGCAAGCTGCTCACGGAAAGCCTGGCCATCTTCCTGGACGATGTCCAGATTGAGGTATCACCTCCTCTCTCGGAGGCAATCACGGCAAGCCCCCCGGGTGCAAGCGTCGATGCTGAAGCGCAAGAATCTAGACAAGCAAGCGCGGCGGCAATAAAGGCTCGGCGAGAGGGTTTAGCTGCAGGGGCAGCAGGTCCGGGGATGGATGCAACGCAGAGTCCGCTAGCCGACCAGGATCAACTTGGCTTCGGCGAGTCGGGCGAGCGCTTGGACTTTCTGGCCAAGTGGATCGAGCAGATCACGTCCAAGGTCAAGGTTGTTGTGAGCGACCTGACTGTGAGAATCATGGCTGAAGCCCGGGCGGAACGTGGTCATACGGGACAGCCCAGTAGCGGCGGAGGCAAAGACAGCATGCCGTGTTTGAAGTTGCGATGTAGCTCGCTCAAGTGGTGGGACGAGACACCCGAGGTGTCGTCGTTTATGGCCGACCAGAGCGCTTCTACAGGAGGCAACCGGGTCGAAGGGCCTGGCAAAGTGAACGGCGGAACAGCAGCTGTTGTACACAAGGTGAGTATGTATGTTTGTAGAAGCTCACAAGGTCGTGAACATCATGCATGGCGGCATCGTTTGATGGGTTCGTTACTCTTGGTGAAGCATGCATCAGAATACGGCGAATGTTGAGCAAGCACCTGGACGTGAAAGAGTGCAAGCAGGGAGGGCGCTGCGGTCAGAATCCTCCCCCAAATGGCGTCCATACTCATCCATTCGTTGATATTCTGCCGCAGCCCCGGCATGCCTCGTGATGCTTCCTCCCATAGGTCCACAGATGAACAAGATGTGCTCCATTTTGCTGTGTTTCGAAACGGCTATGCGAAGTCCTGTTGGGTGGGGAAGTTTTTACACCCACACGGGTCATTGTTGTACAAGAGACTTACTGCGCTCTTTTCCACCTACTCATTTTTGCTCTTTTTTCCCCAGCGCTTGACTCTTGGTCAAATGGTTGCCGAGTTTCAGAGCGGTCAACGAGGACAGAAGCTTGAAGTGGTCAGGATCGGTGGTACGGGATGCGTCTTGATCAAGCAAGGCAGAAAGCCGCAGCTAGGATCAGCGCCGGCAGACGTGGTGTTGGACGTGGATGTCTCACTACGTCACGCAGACATCACGCTGGGCATGGACGAGTGCACGGGTTTACATGCGCTATCATCTGCGTACCTTGCCCGTATCGAACAACCTGCGGAGCATGTTGTCACAGAAGTATTGGACACTGCCGTTGCACCTAAGCCGGTCAAGCCTCTTTTCCGCGAAGATTTCTGGTACTTCGAGGGCGACAACGACACTGGTTCAGGAGAGCTGAACTTCGACACCCTCTCGGGCCTGCTCGAGCAGGTGGGTTGTTGAACATTTGGTAGATCAACTGCATGAATCGTGTTAAGAACTTGTTGTACGCTAATGCTGCTGTGCGTCATGTACCTCGCCCAGCGCGTGTCCCCAGTCATCAACCAGCAAGTGCTGTGTACCCCCTCCGCGACATGCGCGTTTGAGACAGTACGCAGAGGCACGTGCTCGGCTGACGGAGGCTGAAGGCTACGGCCAGGGAGTCTTCGGTGCGGGCTCATACTTGTCGTTGGGGCATAGCGATGTTTTTTACGACTGCGAGGAAGGGAGCGACGACGGCAACGGGGGAAGTGGGGCGCGGGCAGACCGGCACGGTTCGATGAAGTTCCGTATGCGCACGACAGGCCTCGACATCACGCTACTGCTCTCCCAAGAGTTGATGGGCCCTCTGGGGGGGAGTATTGCCAGCGCAAGCACAAGCGCGCGCTACGTGCGCCTCCAGTTGAGACGATTGAGCCAGACGCTGCATTGCGCTGGGAGTTGGATGTATTCAGTGTCCGAGGTTGGCACCTTCGTCACCGACTGGAAAGACGGGAATGACTCGTGCGTGCGGGTGATGGAGGTTTTGGGCGCAGCTGATTCGTCCCCTTCTGTGCAGATAAGTTGCACCATGGGAGAAGGAGCTGAGCCACTAGGGGGAAAGAATGTAGCCGATAGCGAGGATGTTGCCCTCGAAGTCCGTTGCCTGGAGGTGGCTGCGGTCCTGGACCCACGACTTGTGAGCTATATTAGCCTTTTCCTGGCGCAGGTCGAACTACGGGCAGAGCGGGCTGATGACACCAATGGAGGTGGCGGGAATGGTCAGGGCGTGGGTGTGCCGTCGAGTGGTAGCACTCGCGACCCGCGCGTTGCAGTGGCTGTGGCGGTGCCTAAGCTGACGGTTCGGGTCCCGGCAGACCCGAGCACTTGCTCATCAGACGCACACGCTGCTCTGGTCAAAAGCCTTCAGAAAGGTTCCAGCCCCGTTGGGTGGGCCCCGCGGGAAGAGGTCCCCGGGGACGCGGCACCGATGCTTGTGGTGGAGGTTGAAGGCGTCGAGGTTCGACTTGCCTTTGGTGCATCAAGAACGCAACAAACCGTGCTTGAATGCACCCGAGTGGCGTGCCAAATGATCCTGGTCGGCGACGACGGTTCAAGACATGGTGGACGTAAGGGGCGGCTGATGAAGCTCAATTTCCTCGAGGCATTCCGTTCCACTGCTGAAACCACCTTGAGGGTGGATTATGGCCTTGCGAAAGACGTAAGGAAGGCAGGGCAGCTGGATCTGGCGCGGCCTGGCGACGCGGGCCTTAATTTCCTGCATACGTGGGAGCCAAATGATGGGTTAGTGTCGCGATAGGTCTGCGACGATGTTGAAAACGACGCAGCCTGTTTTGTTTATATGACTCGATATAGACAGGAAGTTACCTCTCTTTGGTGCCTACGCTCCAAAAACAAGCACCGAGGCACCCTGACGAAACTGCTTGTGGGTAGCCCCTCGAAGCATCGTACCGCAGCATGCATGTGTGACCCTTGCTCCCGTCCTGAAAAAAAAAAAATTCCCTCGTAGAGGTGTAAAGACGTCCCCCGTAGATGCGTGTGTGGCCCGAATTCAGTGCATGTAGGTCGCGGGCGCGACTGCGCTTTCTATCAGCCATCCGAAGCGCGGTAGTCATTCATGGGATACTATGTGTCCGTGTTGACCGTAAAATCCGCTCGTGTTCTTACTGATCCGTGGTTTCGTGTTGGTGTCAGCGTGGAGGGCGGCTTGGACGACCCCCCCCCCTCCGGACGCTTTGGTGAGGGACTGCAGGATGGCAATTGCGACGCCCCCGAGGGGGGTGAGTCCTCGGCGCGCATCTTGCTTTGCGTTCTACCCCGTCTGGCGGTGGAGTTGTCGCGGTTGGAAGTGGTCGTTCTGGCCGACATTTTGGGTGGGTTAGCCCCTCCCTCGGAAGGAGGGGCCGGCGCGAGTCCTGTGGAGGATGTGGGCACATCACCCGTCCCTTCGCTGGAGGTTGTGGTGGAGGCGCGTGGCGCGACGGTTGTGTTGCACGAGGCAGCAGCATTCGCAGAGGATCCTGGCCCGCATTCGTTCGTCCTAAGTCTAGGGGATGCGTGCCTGCGCACGGGCGGCGGCAGCGAGAAGTCGATCGACGGGAGTCCTGCTCCGCTCGTGACAGTGTTGGCTGGAGACGTGTGTGTGCATGAAACTTTGCGCTGCTCCCCTGAGGATCTTTCTAGCATGTCCGGGAAAGGACGGCTAAATGGGCCCCTTCTTTTCCTGGCTGGCAGAGACGAGTCAGCCTACCCAATGGTGGAAGACCTGCCTACACTAGGATTTGTGAGTGCTTTCTTCCTGCCCATCGTCGGTACCGAAGACTTGAGAGTAGTGCACACGCTTTCATGCCGGTTTCTTTTCTACAGCAACCCTGTCACCCCGGTTCACTCTCGTTGGGTGTTAGCCGTTCGGTTGGACTTGTCTTGTTTTTGTTATCCATGTATATCGGCAAAGCTTACGGTACGACGAGAGTTGTATATTGACGTCGAACTGTGCGTGGCAACATTCTGGCGTCACGAGTGTTAGATGGGAAGGATGTCGAGCGAGATTTACAACAAGTACGTCCACTCCACATGCCGCCTCTGTTCTGGATTTCTGTCGACATGCGCAGGTTCCTGTCCTGTACCAGACGAAGTGGGTCAAAGGGACTTCTCCTATCGCTGCCGAGCTTGTGCTAGGAGTAAGCGAGCCAGGGGCAGCGTTCAAAACTATTACAGCAACACTGAACCTGTATGATGTTTCCTTGAGGTAAGAAGGCGAGACCGCCCACGTGAACATTTCAAGCGCGAGAAAGCTTGTGTATGGACGCCTCCTTGTGCATTAGGAAGAGTTGCGACAAAAGTGTTGTCCTCATGTGAACAGCTCTCTTTTTGGATGCAGTAGTATCTTGTACCAGCGGAATGCAGGCGCTCAATTTCTCGGTCTGTGCTCCATCCCTGCTCCTCTACCCGTAGGCATACAGTGGCCTCCAGCTGGCTGCCTCGCCTCTTGGGCTTGGTGGTCGGAGATGTGCCAGCGGGGCGAGCGGTTTCTTCGAACTGCTGCAAAGCAGGCGCTGGCGTTGGCGCGAATGAGATCGGGGAAGCAGGTGGCGGGAGCTTGACGAAGATGTTCATCACGGTGTTCAATGGTGTGGTTGACTACATGCCGCAGTCACAAGGGTGAGGTTCTCAGCTACTGGAGTCGGAGGATAACCCGTGTTCGCTTCTGCATGTATGGTCAGCTTGGCGAGGTTGAGAGTTGGCTTTATCAGAAATAAGGGAGCACACAGATTGTCAAGGTGTCCATGCCAACGGTGTGCCTGTTTTCGAGTTTTTCGACACTTCAGGATGGGGTTCATGAGGGTCATAGTTTGAGTGCACACAGTACCCCCAGTTGACCTCAAGCGAACTACCCATAGGTGTTGTCTTCAGTTTCTGCTGTCGTATGTTTGGAATACAAACGCTGCCCATCTTCCCTTGATGCGACGACTTTTTCACAGTCCTGGATGTAAGCGCATCCCGGCCTATACTCCTGGAGTTGCTTCAGGAGCTCCAGCCGGGACCTTGCCGCCAACGGAAGGGCGCGCGGTTTTTCCCATAGGCGTTCTGAGAGTTTCGAGCAACATGGTGGCGGGCGCACCAATGCAGGTACAACAAAGTTCAGACGCGCCGTTCGGGTCTATCGTGCATGCTACTTGTATCGCCCGTCCTTGTTTTTCTCGCCATCGTTTGGCCATGTGCTGGTCACGTTGGATATCTTGAGGTTACGTGTGCACAGGGTATTGTTGTGTTTTGGTCACCTCAGACAGATATTCGTTTGATGTGGCAGGGCTTCAAAGTGGTCATCCGAGATATCGGCCTGCATATGTCCAACCGCGTCACGGACTACAGCAAGGAGGATGCTGGGCTATGCCGCGGAGCACTAGAAGCGCAGAGAGGACCAGTCGTGTCCCCGATGAAGACCGAATTCTCCTCGGTGCAGGAATTTCTGGAGTCATCGCAGTTTGTGCAAGTGAGCCAAAAAATTAGCACGGGCACACACAAAGAACGCCCACGCCTGACGTTGGTACTACAGTAGGTGCCGTTCGTTGGAAAACGCGTTCGTTGCTAGTAAGCCCCGGAAAAATTCAATCCTCAGGACATCGCTCTTTCGAGATTTTCGTACGACTGTACAATGAAGGTCGCCCCTTCGTGATTTTCAGGCGAAAATCGCTGTCCCTTTCCGGGGCCGGAGAACGTATACGAAATATATAAGTTAAGGACGATCTGTGTCTCTTCTTTTTCGGGGAAATTTACCGATTCTCCGTTTGCAAATTGTCCTTCCCTCCGTTCCCAGATTGCTACGCTCAATTTTCTGGATGCATTCTTGCGGACCCGTTCGCATGTGGTGGCGCCTTCAGACGCGTTCACGGCCGTTGAGCTCTGGATGGGAATCGTGCACGTGTATACGTGCCACGATTCGCTCAGTACCTGCCAGGTACGCGCCGTACCATTACGCATAGGAATCGAGTTGGGTGCGTGAAAAAGTATTGTTGGAGCAGCCTCGCGGATGCGGGCCTAAGCTGAACTGCTGACGGTGGTATTAGCCTTGTGAAGCTTTCAGATGTCTGGATTTGCTGAGTAAGGGGTGGTGCCACAAATAAACAAGGTTTATCCTGCGGGTGTTAAACGGTACGTATTTCCCCTCAGTTGTCGTCGATATGACTATTCTGGCCAGTGACGTTCGCCCGCTATTATAAATGCTTGGGGCTCTATACTGTTGCTCCATTCGTGCTCTCTTACGACTGAGTAACTAGCCTTGAGGTCTGGCTACCTGCATGTTTCCGTTTCATCGAGTTACTCTAGCCAGCCGCGAGAAGCATTTCATCGCTCACTGTTTCTGTCATCTGGTATGGGGGGCATTTTGTTTTTTCTTTGCTACGCAGGCATTGTTGGGAGAGTGGTGGGCGTTGGTAAGCGAAGTCCGCCCAACGGATGTCAGCAACACCAACTCACTCGCCCCCAAGCGTCAAGCGGGGCGAGTATCTCATGGCGAAGCCAAGCAGAGCGCCCCCAAATCTTTGCTGGATGGTGTGGAACAAGACGCCTTCCTGCCTGGGTGAGAAATCCGATGTGCCTGGCAGCATCCATACCTACCAAACGAGCCTACTTGTTGTTCGAAAGGTTTGCTTCTCGTTAGGAAGCGCATACAGCAGTTGGGGGAGACAGTCGTGTTTTACCTCTTTCGTGCTTGCTTGGTGAAGTGTTTAAAAACAAGCCGGCTTTGGATGGATTTCCCAAGCCATATTTATGACCGTGTTGGTGCGCGGAATGTCGGTGGTGCGTACAGGAGCAGCAGAGGATCTTCCGGGGTTGCACAAGGCAGACCTCCCCCTGGTTTGATGGACAGCCCTGGGTATCCAGGCCAACCTCGCAAGCAGTCTCTCGTGATCGAGGACTTCTATTGCTTGTCTGTCGACCCCCCGCCCCCCCAGACGGGACCCTCGGCTCTCCAGGTAGATGCGCTCGACGACGATTCTCTCAACTCTCCTCCACTACCTGGCGAAGGCTCATCTTTCCTTTCGGAGGGCGAGGGACCAGCTCAGTGGCTGGCCGCTCCTAAGATCGACCAAGATCATGGCGAAGGCCTTTCCATGGAGTTGGCTGATGACACTTCCGACTCCGAGTGTGAGTGGGGACGGAAACGCACACAAACGTTAGCATTGCGGACTCTCCTTTTGCTTGCGAAAGTATCTACACAACAGGCAACCGCGTGGACGTCAACCAACCAGATAGGAACGGACGTCCGCCAGCGGTAGAGGTAACGAGATCAGAGTACGACGACGGAGGATGCGATGCCCATCGGGGCTTAATGGGCTTTGGTTGACGACGGTTAGGCCGTAGTGCGCATTGTGTTCTGTTTCAATCGCTCTGTTTTTTTCTTGCATAACTGGGGAATGACGTAGCGTCATCGCCTTTGTAACCGCACGGAACTACTGTTGCGCTGCTGTTTTGTACTAGGTGAAGAGGAAGGTGAGGTGAAAGCGGCGGAATCTGGTCCGCTCCAACCAGTTGCACGGCGAAGCAACTTCGGCTTCAGCTTGCTTGCACCGATCGAGATTGAGTTGGAGGATCGGCACGACGCTGGAATCTCAGAGGAGAAAGACTCAGTGAATCTGGAAGAGCAAGGAGTAGTAACGCCGGCTTCTTTTTCGCCCGAACGAGGAGACTTAAGGTCAGCGAGGGCTGATTCCTCGAGTCAGGAGGAAGGCGATGGGGTCCTTTCTCCTCGAAAATTTGCCGAAGACGAACAGGAGCTTGGCGCGCTGGATATGCCGGTGAACATACCTCCGGTGCCAGGGATGTTCCCTCGCCAAAGCTCTTTACCGCTCGGGGAGCAAGAAACGTTTCCCACCCAGGCTGAACGCGGTTCAGCTGGTAGCGTGCCGGAGGCTGTTCATGGTGAACCAGCGGTGGAGATCAGCGCTCCCATCAGGACGGGGCCTGTGCAAGGCGAGCAGGAGGCCCGGTGGCTAGGCCGGGATCGAGAAACTTCAAGTGAGAGCAGCGGGGTGCGAGGCGTAGGAACAAGCTTTTCCTCCCACCAAACCGAAGACTTTCGCATCTACCCACACTACGTTCCTATTCCCACCACCGCGGAAGCGACGTCCTTGCCGTTCTTGTCCGGTGACCCTCTACTGGCATTGGGGCACGGGCTTGAGAAACATGCCGACGGAGAACCCGACGCAGAAGGGTCTGAGCGGATAGACCAGAAGCTGCAATTTCAACTTGCGATTCACGACCTGTCGATTTGCTGGCGACTCTTCAAGGGGAGGGACTGGGTAGAGAGGAATACGAGCGAAGACGATCGGACTCCGCACGCAGGAAGCAGCGCGGGTCGACGCCACCAGAGAGTATCGACCAGAAAGATGGACGACCCGGCTGAGGGAAAAGGCCGCCGCCGCGAACACGCGAACGACGGCGCCGACACGTCCTCGACGGCAGGCGGAGGGACGAAGCCCCGAAAAGCGGAATTGCTTGACGCCCTGCTTGAGAACTATCAGGATGAAAAAGGAGGGCGTGGCGAGGCCCAGGCAGGGCGTCGTGCGTCACGCCAGCCGAAGGTCAAGCTCTTGAACCTCCCCCGAGAGTCTGGAGGATCAAGCCGATCTGGAAGGCGCACAGGACGGGACACTTCTTGCATGGTCGAGGTTGTTCTTGAGAATTCCAGTCTCCGATTGGACAACTTCCACCCAGGGCCTCCAACGAGTCTGCTGTCGAACCTTCTCTTTAGCATCAAGGACCTGCACGCGTCGGACACGCTTACTAGTAGCCGCCCGCGCAAGACCCTGCATCACTGGAGAGACGACCGCCGCCACCCACGAGAATTCCAGCACAAGATGGTGACCGTTCGTATGACGACACGGAGTCCGTCGGACCACTTTTGCCCAGAAGATGCTCCCCTGGGAGACGAGGTCATGCTGAAGGTCCGACTGTTGCCGATACATCTTTCATTCGGACAGCACACGGTGGACTTCTTTCGCTCTTTTTCCCCCGAAGTGCAATCATCTCCGACTGTACACGAGAAACAGGCGGTGGGGGACGACCCTACGGCTGCGGCCGAAATGGGAGCTGGGCCGCTCTTCATATCGTGCTGCGATGTTGGCTCTTTCAAGGTAGGATTTCATGGCCTTGAAATCGTACTCCAAGAAAGAGGTTGCAAAGTCGATGCCAGTGCAATACACTGCCATTGTGCTTGCTCGTCGTGTTGGAACGGGGTAAGATATAGCACCACCTTCCCTAAGTCGCCGCGCTCGCCAAGGTCACCCTTATTTTTGATGGGCTCATGGATTGACTATGTCGTTGGATTCAGCGACAGGCTTGTGCATCAGAGAGGCAGAACTGAACGCGAACCGACACGCACGTGACCGACCCTACACGCTACAAGGTTTTGATTTCCGTTGTATTCCACTAAAACAATTCGACGTTGACATTTCTGGCCTCGCTGTGATTTCTAGTCTCCTTCCTCCTCGCTCGCTCCCCCATCCCCTCCCCGCATCTACTCTGTGCCCGCACTAGGTCAAAATTGACTACCAACCACGCACGATCAAGGTGGCGGCTCTGCAGAACGGAGACTACATGGAGCTACTGAACTTGTTTCCTCTCGAGGGAGTGCATCTTACGCTCCAAAAGGTCGTCCTCACCGGCGTTTCGGGATGGAATGGTGTCACCCAACTCCTTGTTCAGGTACTCTTGTCCTATCCTGTCATCGACAGCGTTTTTAGAGCACTCTTAATAGACCTTTGTTTCGCAGCATAGAGCGCGAGGAAGTGACTGCTATCGCCATGCAAAATTGTCTTTCGGATCCATCCAGTTGTCCGGAGGCCGTTCGTGCTCCAATACAGCGCGTAATCGATTGTCATAGGGCCCCACGAAGAAGGACAACGGTTTGGGACACTATGGAGCGTTCTGGTCGAGGTCGAGTACTACCAACAGCCTTTATTCGGTCAACGGATTTGTGCGTTATAGAGACATGAAGCTACAACTTAATGTCGTCCACCCGCACTCCTGTACCATTGGTTGAAGTGAACTTTCCTGCCTCCGAAATGCGTCAGATATCTTATATCTTGTCCATGCGTTCTCATGCTTTGGCGGCCGTTTTGCAGTCGTGGGTGCAAGACATCACCACCAACCAACTGCACAAGTTCCTTGCCGGCACTACGGCCGTCCGCCCGCTGGTGAGTACGCTAAACCTAAACCTGCGTTGAAGTCACGCTGCGGTAGTGAGCACTGGTTTGCACACACTCTAGGAGAAGTGATGCTGCTATTCGTATCGGTGAAGGTCGTTAGTCACGTTTTCTCCGAGCCCAAGCACTAGGTGCCTTTTGGAAGTTCCTCCGCAGGGTTTCTTTGTAGTGCAAGAGCTGACCCCGCGCGGGTGGATTTGGAGGGCGAAGGACAGGATATTTTCACTTTGTTGTCGAAACTCAACTCTAGTGCAGAGGGCGAATGATTCGCAGTTCTCTGGGCCGTCTTGTTTAGAACGAATCACCGGTCAAGGCGGTAAGAGCCTATGCACGAGAGGAGTTTTTTCTGCATTAGCGTCTACCGGAGAGCGTGAGAAATGTGTATGCTCATCATCAAACGGGTTGCATACGCCTCATTTAACACACCTGCCCAGGTTACCATGGGCAAGGGTGTGGCCGACCTCGTACTTCTGCCCGTGCAGCAGTATCGGCGCGACGGGCGAGTGTTGCGGGGCTTGCGGAAGGGCACCCAGTCTTTCCTTCGAGCGATCACGATCGAAACTCTGCACACTTCGCACCGCGTCGCGAGCTTTGTCAGCCGTACCCTGGACGATATCGTCGCCCAGCCGGGCGCTCAGGCGTCGCTACGAGGCCTGGAGTACTACGATGAACAGCCGACCGGGGTTATTGATAGCCTCGAGCACGCGTACGATACGCTTGCGAAGGAGGTGCAGGTATGTTCAGCGAATGAGCGTTGTGTCCGTGCAGTGGTCCGTGCCCTGCTTTGCAGTTGGTGTGGGTTTGTAGTTTACCTCTTCATTGCATCTGCCTACTGCTTGGTTTGAGCCCTCATCTTCAGCAACTTACCAGTGACTAGGTGTGTGCCATCCCCAATGGTGATATATTGGAGTCTTCTATGTACGATCCGGTTGGAATGCCTCTCCCGCTTACCGCAGACCAAATATGGCACAAATTCCTTCTCGGTGTGGATTCGATCATTCTGCTAGCGATATTTTGCGTTTTACGCATGTCCTTCCGCCCTACCCGCTTTGGCGGGTAAGCTTGGGGGCATGAGCATTGAATGACAACCTGTTGTGGAATCGCGTCAGCGGCAATGCCAAACGCTGTGAGTTGTAGGGACAATATGCCGCTCCTGCAGTTGATGACGGCGGTTTTGAGTATCAGTGCTCGAGCCAGTCATACCTCTAACCGGACCGATGTACACACTTCTTGCAAGGCCTTGTTGTCCTGTGCCGCGAGGTTAAGGTTTTCACCGTCGGACGCGTTGCATGACCGTTCAACGAAGCGCACAGTCGGGCTCGGTAATCAACCATTTCGCAATAGGGACGCATTGGACGCGCCTGCAAGGGTTTCCTAGCTCGTGTGTATCTTGACGTCATGCTTTCGGCACCAACGTTGGTTGCTCCAACAGGTCGCAGCACAGACCATCATCGCCATTCCTTACGAGGATCAGGAGGAGGTGGTAGGGCCGCATGGGAGGTCGTACGTGCGCTCCGTTGCGCGAGCGCTTCCAGTTGCGGTATTGCGACCAGTTGTTGGTGCGAGCGAGGCGGTGTCTTGCACCTTGCTAGGATTCCGGAACTACATGGCACCCGTTATGCGGAAAGAGGAAGAGATGAGGTGGTCATAGTAAATGTAGAGCAAAGGGCAAAGCTGTCGGCGAGGTCGGTGCACACGGGCGGTTGGTTTGTATTTCCTTGGCCTGGTGCTGCGGTAGCTGTCGTTTGAGGCAGTCGCGCATTGTCAGGACCCTTTCCTAGATACAGATACAGAGGCCCCCCGAAAAATTGCTCTCTGTCACTTGGGTCACTCGGACGGTGTGGAGGGAGCATCACGTAGCAGCAGTCCATGCTCGTGCGTTGTAGATAGGTTTTCGGTGCATGTAAAGTCAACAGCGTGGCACGTGTGTAGGAAGGACCATGTAGTATATTCGGGTCTGTTGAGTTCGTTCGTGTCCAGGCAATCTTCGCTTGGCTTGGAGGAAGCTGCGAGTTTTGGTTGTATTTCCACGTGCCTATACGTGAGGTGAAACGAGACATCGATTTGTCGTCGAAATAGCCACCAACCCAAGCGGCGCAGATTGACAATCCTCCTCCTCAAACGCCTTGTTTTGGAGCCTGAAGGGACCTTGCATTCGCACATCTAGGCCGCAAGAAAATTGGAACATAAGAGTAGATGGCGCCCGCCAACAGCGTCTATTCCGTACCTACTACTACCGTAGGCCTTTCTTTGACTCCAGTGCTAGGTTTTACCTTGTTTGGTGTGCTGTAGATAGCTCGTTTGGAGCAGGTAGGTAAATCCTTTTTGACGAAGCTTGCTGCCGACGCCAAGTATGAAGGAGCAACAAGATCCGATCTGAGATGTGGGTATGTACAAGAAGAGGGTTAGGTTGCGCTCTTGATCCACGGTCGTGTAGAAATGGGATGATGTTGTCGTTATTCGGAGAAAAAGCTGGGCCATGTAGGTAGGGATATGGGGGTTCACTCCTACCTTCCGGCCATTTCACGATCCACATCCTGCTTTCTTCTCGAAGGCAAACCCTTGCGCTCGCAGCATCACTCCGCAAAGAAAGATGGAGGCGCCACTCCTTGCACCACTTGCGATGTGTCATTTTTTTTGTTCTTGCCAAACACGATTGTTTGACACTAGCGATGGAGACCTATGAAGCAATGTAACAACCCCAGCCGGTTCCGTTTCATTGCATTTGTTTGAATCTTGACGGGTAGGTCTTGATACAGCCACAGAGTACGCACTTGGAAGTCAAGAAATTTAGGCTTAAAGAAGACAAACCAGCCAACAACCAGCCGGGTGCGCAGACAATGACCTTACAGTAAACTACCACCACTCTATGGTCGATTCGAGGAAGGAACGATCCAAAAATGTTTGGGTTGCTTGTTGCACCACCTGCGTATTTTGGACGCGACATACCACCTACTACTACAAGAAAATACACCCCATGACCCCACGAGCCGAATTATTGACTGCTGTTGCTGCGTGCCAGCCGGGGGGGGGGGGTTCCAGACGAAGAAAAATGTCTTACTCCTGTGGTACCACGACTTACCTACCTTTCGATATATACTCTCGTGTTCTTTGGGTTTGATTTTACTCTCTTCTTCTTGTCGACAAACAGATGGAGACACCAATCAATGATGTACAATATGCTACGTACCATATGATACCTTCACGATCTTGCGCCGTCGGAATCATGTTGGGGGCCCGCGCCTGCTCACCAAACATCAACGCTGTTAGCTTGGCGGCAAAGGTATAACAAAAAAAAAGATAGGAGGCGCACAGGGGACGCTGGGGCACCAACCCCGGCCCCCCATCCTCGTGTATTTTGCCGCTTTTGGCGTCGTCAGACGGTATTGCTGTTTCGTGCATTTGCAAAGCGCACACCTTGTGCGCAGGGTCTTCGACCCTGCGCACCCCAGGACCACCTGAGGGTCGGAGCACACAGTCAACACACTCCTCCGTTCGTGTGCCGTGATCATCACGTTCGGAGGTCAGTGACGGTAGAGTTTTTGATCGTTGGCGTGACGTCTTCATGCTGCAGCACATCCAGCCAAGTCGGTGCCCCCCACACCTGGAAGGGAATATCTCTGCGTGAACGACCCCTTGTGTGCAGCGAACTTAGGGGGGCATACCCGTGTTGCTCCTGAACACTGCGAAGCTTTCCTTGCTAAAAAACACGCTTGCATGGCAGAATCGTTCCCCGTTGTATGGCGAAGTTGACAACTTGCGGCCAGCCACCGGAAAGACATGGGGACCACTCCCGCATGTACGAGAGGGGCGAAGACGGTCCTGTCATCTCAGATTGATCCACCCACTCCCTCCAAGGGCTACGCGTGGTCACACGCGTCTCGGCATAGGTTACGGTCGCCCGCGATGTGACCCACACGAAGATATATCCCTTGTCATTTGTCAGCAATTCAAACGGTTGCCCCGGAAGTCGGGTGAAAACGAAAGAGTAATTTCGTCTCAACGTCTCTCATGATTGCTGTGCAAATAGCTACCGCTGTTTGGTTGCTTCGGTAGCGGACAAGGGTTTGTGCACGCATCAGTAGTTCCACAACACAAGTGTCGTGTCGTTTCTCCGCCAGCAACGCCGGCTGTCTTGCCAAATATTCTTACACATTTCTCTCGACTGCTGTATTGCGAGCAGACGGAAGCGCCACGACTCCGGTGCGCAGCAGTAGGAGGGGCAGGGCGCTCGATGAGCCGACGTCGTCTGTACGCCGCGAACAAGATGCTAGGGAGAAGCGCCCAGCACCCGGTCCTTCTGTGCCGCGTCAAATGCCCCTCCTTGACGCTCCCGAGGTGGGTTCGACCTTTGTTTCGAGAAGAAGGGTGAAGGGGGACACTGCGGTGTGTGTACCTCACCGTGTTGCAGCAGTAGTTCCGTTTGATGCGCCGTCGAATGCGTAAGTCACGACNCTTTGTTTCGAGAAGGAGGGTGAAGGGGGACACTGCGGTGTGTGTACCTCACCGTGTTGCAGCAGTAGTTCCGTTTGATGCGCCGTCGAATACATAAGTCACGAAGGCGTAGCGCTCGTGAGGGTTGACATCGCGATACGTTTGCGTTTGTCTTCCACCTTACACGTGCGGGTTCACATTCCAGGCTAGCGACCGAGCTGAAGCAACCCCATCTTTCCCCTTTGGGTACACCCCGACGAGAGAGGGCGATAAGCAATGCAAGCTCCCCGTCTTCTTCTTCCTTCTGCACCACCGCCGGGCGGAGGTTCGGCGCGGCGGCACGCAGTTCTGGTGTGCCGAAATTCTAAAGTGGTGGGATGAACATGGGTCAGAATTCGGTGCTCAGGACGCCCCCGGAGTGCAGCCAATATCCGTTTCGAAAGTGCTCGCCAACATGGTCAAGGTCAGTACCCTGACGAGATTGCT
>CACKRE030004966.1:72988-98245 GCA_902602495.3 Ectocarpus sp. CCAP 1310/34 | reverse complement strand
CCTTCCGTGCTGCCGCCTCCTCCTCCGCCAACGCCTTCTTCGCCAACTCCGCTGCCTCTTGCGCTGCCGCTTTCGGTGCGGCCTTCCGTGCTGTGGCCTCCCGCGAAAACGCCTCTAGCGCTGCCTTCTGCTCCTCTAGCGCTGCCGCCTTCCGTGCTGCCGCCTTCCGTGCTGCCGCGTCCTTCTCCGCCAACGCCTTCTTCGCCAACTCCGCTTGCTCACGGCGCTTGTAGAATAACAACAGCAAAGACCAGGGCAAATGAATACGGAAAGTTAGTAACCACATGTTATCCAATTTCGTTCTTCAGAAGCGGGAGAGATGATTGGTATCAATCAATACACCCACCTGCATTTCCTCTGCATCGGCGCGAGGGAGGAGGTAGACGAAGTGCTGGCAATCCGGAAAGTCGTGCCTGTACCCCGGCCTGGGCTGGCCGTTCTTATCCGGTGACATGGGCACCCTGTGCGCCCGCTCGTACTCCTGTATGTTTTTCACCGGCTTGCCTCCTGACCGCGACATTGCCAAGTACACGGTCGGCGTGGCCGACCGGGCCCGGCGAGATGCGATAGTTGGCGTAAACAGGTGGTGGCACCACGAATTGTGCGCCAACCTGTTCACGGACAAAACTGCGGCATACACATCGACGTAACAGCAGGTGTGGTCGGAATCATCGGCGCAAACGAGAATGCTTCCACATTGAGTTGTTTCATCCTCTATGTTACATTCCCCACGTAACATATAACACAGACGCCTGCAACGGACCCACCTGGGTGGAACACTCTGAGGTTGAGCTGTAGGGTCTCCGCGACGAGAGGGTAGCAGAACTGCTGCGTATACATTAGCTCTCCTGCCGACTCCAGGACCCCAAAGAGGTACATCACGCGGGCGGTCTCGATAGGGAGGAGGCCATCAGCGGGGACATCCAGGTCGATGGCCAACGCCCTGTTCATCACCAGCATGTCGTACGGTTGTAGACTGCGGTAGAACCACCCCCATCCGTCCATGCTCAACATGGCCTCCATGTTCGCTAGAGCGGTTTTGAGGCAAGCGAGGCGGATGGGAAGGGCGTAGGCAAGGACGCCCCGCCTTGCCTTGCACTTCATCCCAAAGGCGGCGTTTGCTATCCCATGAAAGAAACAGGCACCGTCGCCCGTTGTCTGTTGGGGTACAAAACCTCTGCCCGAACCGTCTTCGAACTTGCCCCCAGTTATCATCCCGGCGGCGAACCGGTCAACATTTTCCTCCCTACTACCAACAAAGGGTAGCTTGCCGCCCTGCATCAATATTCACGATTACACACGGCGTAATTTCGTCGTTTGATCTAGGCGGGGGACAACAAAATGACTACTGCGTCAATGCTACGTGTTGCTTCCCGTCCGATCATCCAAAAGGTGCTTCTGCAACAACCAGGCGCAACATCGAAAAACGGCGTACCGGTGGTATAGGCGACGGGTCCTGCCCGTCCAGCGGGTCCTTTAGTTTAGCGGCGAACGCGACGATCTTCGCACAATCTTCCTGCTGCAGTCCTTTCTTCTTCAAAGCTTCACCTCCCTTCTTTTCGAGAAGAGCCTGCACCTTTGCGTCGATTTCATGAAGGTTCTGGCGCAGAGTTGTCGTGGGCCGCATCGTCCTGCGCGTTTCCGCGACGAGAGAACCCGGACAAGAATACTTAGCCCATACTTCCTATATCTACTATTTGGAGTAGCATACCTAGCCGCACGTCGCGGTGGGTGGTCCCGCACCACGACACATGAAAAACATGTGTCCAACATGTACATGTATGTAGACTATACGAACCGACCTCACTCTACCCGGGATGTCGGACGGATATCAATCTTAGACTTCTTGTCTCGCAAGCACGCTGCTTTCTTGTAGGGCTTGTACGGCGTTATTCGCACAGCCCGTCTACCTACTTGTAATACAGCAGCAGTAGGCTACCCACAGCAGCAGCAGTTCAAAAAGGGCGGGAAGAGCAGCAGCAGTTCAAAAAGTGCGCAGACATCGAAGACTACTTGGGGAGCGATTTCTGCACCGTTTGCCCCTCTTTTTGCGCGCAAACACAGCCATACTCACGTTCAGAGGTCTCAAAGTGGTGTGGAGGGGACGAGAGCTATCCAGGAGGGCTGTGGGGCGAGCGCTTGCCACAAAATGCAGCGGCTGTCTTGTCCCAGGGGTCGCGTTTAATATACGAGACCCTAGGGTCGCGTTTTATATACGGGACCCCAGGGTCGCGTTTAATGTACGAGACCCTAGGGTCGCGTTTTATATACGGGACCCTAGGGTCTCGTATACCGGCTCCCGATGCCCCCCCGACCAGACCACGACCGATGAAATTCATGGATTGTGCGGAGCCCCGCGTTTCCTTGTGCATCACAACGCATGACATAGACAACAACCAGCTGCGCAGCGAGAGCAACGAGGGAAGAGCATCTTCGGCAACAGAAGATTGAGTGGAAGGAAGGGATTGAACACCTAATCACTGCCAAGAAAGTGGAAAATTCCACGTTTTCGAGGAGCCAGTCCTGCAGCAGGAGAGCCATCGAATCTGCAGCAGGTCAGCGCGCATCATGTCTCAGATGATATCTCAAGCTGGGGAAGAGGGCGGGGGGGAGCAAAAGGCCGTCCAGAGCAACATCA
This sequence comes from Ectocarpus sp. CCAP 1310/34, assembly GCA_902602495.3. Lineage (NCBI taxonomy): Eukaryota > Phaeophyceae > Ectocarpales > Ectocarpaceae > Ectocarpus > Ectocarpus sp. CCAP 1310/34. The sequence goes on along the minus strand of CACKRE030004966.1, from coordinate 95,607 downwards.
AGAAGGACGAGAGGTTCGACGTGCGCTGGGAGGGCATGCCCTTTAAGCACCGCAAGATTGGCCGCGGGCCCAAGGCCACCTCTGAGAAGGTCTGCATCATGCCACTGTGGCTCCGCAACCTGTGGCCGACGTCGGAGTTCGACCCCTGCGCCGTCTGGGAGCAAGCGAAGGAGGAGGAGGCGGAGGAGGAAGTCGTCAGGGAGAAGGCTGCCGCTGCTTCCGCAGCGGCTAGCAAGGGCTCCAAGGGGGGTGGATCGAAAGCTAAGAAGGGAGGTGGCGGCGGGGGCAAGCTTAGCAAGAAGGAGACCATCCAGGCTGAGCAGGCGAAGAAACGTGCCGAGGTATGCGTTTTCTGCTGTACATGGCTACATCATGCAATGATGTGTACCACAACATGCTGCAGGTCAATTAGCTGTCCTACCGACCTGTGCTCTAGAAGGCAGCGTGCGTGAGAGAACGTACATCGGGTGCCTCCTGCTGTTGCAAGAGCGGCACCTGCTTGAGTCAACCCACGGGCCCGGTTCTTAGACCAGTCCGGGACCCCCCCCCCCCATCCCCGCCCAAGTGTTACTTCCCGCACCATGTTGTTGCACAGAATGTGTTGCAACAGGTGTGCTAGCCGACTGCACCACATATGAAGAGGATGGTTTTCCAAAGGCATCGCTCCTTCGGGTGTCGTTGCAGAAGGCTGTGCTTAAGTCTCTGCCTCTTTGTGTGTCGTCACTCCTTAAGGATGCCGGCGGTTGTTGCCACCGTTGTCGCCTGACCGCTGCCGCTGCCGCTCCTACATCACTTCATCGAGCAGGAGACGATCGAGAGGGACCTGGAAAAGCTGGGAAACGTGCTCAAGATGCGCGAGCGCAGCATGCTCTACAGCATGAAGCTCGAGACGAAGCTCGGCCGGCTGAACCAAATGCTGGAGGTGAGTCGTACACCCTAGCAGCGGGCGGTTGGCATCAATCCGGGGGACGGGGAGGTAACAAAGTCAGAGGGATCTTCAAGACGATGTCACCCAGGCATAACAACATAACCAGAGGAAGACTGGAAGGTTTTACTCATATTTTCCATGTGTTTTTCAGGCGTTGGATGTATCTTTCGCGCTACCCCGTAAAACTCAGCGGTATGACGCGTCGCCCGATCGTCTCAACACCTCGGTCAGATCTTGGCGGACTCCCTCAAGGCCAACGACCCCAAGACAGCGTTCGACGTGCTGTGGGAGATCGAGTCCTTCCCCCTCTTCCTGCAGGCGGTGGCGGAGGAGGTTGCCCGCGACGCGGACGCGGGGGGGGCGGGTGACGAGAAGGACAAGAAGAAGGGCAGCAAGGACAAGAAGAAGAGCAAGGTGTGCGTGTTACTGAGAGGGCAGGGGAGCTGGCGGGGGTGGGGCGTACATACCGTACAGGAGTACGACACAAGATAACACACACCCTAGACTGATTGTCAAAGGTCGAATTATTGACAGCAGGAAGAGCCACAGCGCCGACAGTGGCGGGGTTGAAGCCGTCTGGTCGAGAGCTCTTCGAAAACGAGTGTATCGTTTCGCTTACGCATCCTCTTCGTCTTGGAGTAATCGAGCCGTGAAAATCGATCCACGGAGTGTGTTATCTTGTGTCGTATACGGCACGTTTGGTTTTGTTGGAGAAGGGCAACAATGCAAAGTTGAAACAGATGTGTGCAATCGACAAGGAAGGAGGTGAAAGTGATAACGACGACCTGTAAATGGTGAAAATGTCTGGGCAGTCCTGCGTTGTCACGTAAGGAAGAAGGGGCGCAAGGATGAAGGATGTCTTGTCACTTGTGGTGACAACGGGCAAGAAGAGGCAAATCGCGTACAAGCAACTATAGCAACACAATTCGACCGGCGAATGCTGTGCGGGGAGGGGGGCGAACTGCGCCCTTGCACCCGCATTTTTTTTCGGCCAGCGGGGTGTATGCATCCAACGTCAAAATGTGATGAGCCGCTGGGTCCGTTTCGCAGAGGCAAACAATAGGTAAGTAGAGGTCAAGCACCAGGGGCTATACACCTAGTCTACTTCCGTTGTGCTTGTTCAAGGGGGGACGGGGAGACGCGCTCGAAGATGGAGCCGTCAGTGATGTTGCCCTTCCGCGTGGTGCTGCGGTGCTTGTGTTTTTCGACGGGCGAAGGACAAGGACGAGAAAAAGAGCAAGAAGTCTGCCCCCCGCAGCGCGCCCACCCAGCTGGTGTACGAGTTCAAGAAGACCCTCAAGGCGGCCCGCAAGCTAAGGGACAGCCAGGACATGACCGAGTACCAGCTCGTCGAGATGCACGACCGGTGTGTTAAAAATTATTGGTTGGTGGCGACCTTTACAAGGCGGGGCGGGGCGCCACACATGACACCAGCGGCGGAAGTTGATGACGTAACACAGAGTTTTAGGGTGGTATGGTGGACACGGGAGGTGGGCCGTAGGGCGCCACACGTTGCACTGGCAGAGGAAGTTGATGGTGGTACAGTGGTATTGTACGGGTAGATGGCGGTGGCATCAGAAGTGGTAGTCGCGGAAAAGTGCACCAGAATGTATATGTTCCATGTCTCGGCAGTTACGGCCCTACCCTAGTCTACTCACCTTGTTTTTTTCTCGTTCTTTGGGAGAAAACACTGATCAGTTGTTGGATGCGGGTCATGGGTGAGACCGAACACTCACTGCCGTCTATACGGCTCTTGTAGCTCACTTGCTTGGACGCTCTCTGTCGCCCCTCCTCTCTGGCTCTCGCCCCCCCCCCCCTTCTCTTTGTCTGTTCTCTATCTCTCTCTCTCTCCACTCTTGACCTCTTATCTCTGCCTCTCTCTCGCTCTCTCTCTCTTCATCCCTTCGTCGGTGTTTCGACTGGCCCCAGGCTGCCCCCTCTCTCCCGATTCACAACCGGGTGGAAGCTGGATGAGTGGCAGAAGCGCGTGCTGAGGCAGGTTGACAAGAAGAACTCGGCCATCGTGTGCGCGCCGACGTCCTCCGGAAAGACCATCATCTCCACGTGCGTGCCGAAAAGCACCCACAAGACAACGACGTGGCTTCCTTTTCTTTTTCAATGCACATGAGCTTCTTTTTCTCTTTCAATATACATGAGCGCTGACGTGAAGTGAAGACGAAAAAAATTAAAATGCAATGAAAGAAACACGACCACAATGAAAGACACACGACTCATTCGAGATGTAACCACAGTCGAAGGGGATGAGTTGGGAGTCTTTACAGTGAGTGGAGAGAATACACAGCTGCATACTGGGCTTACCCTCACGTTGTGAAATACTATACTTGGGAGTAGTATTCCCTTTGCCCCGGTTGTAGTCCGTGTAGATGCGGAGTCTTTCAAGATTCATTCTTCGACGGTTTCGTTTGTCGGTCCTCGCCGTCACCCAGCACCCCTTGTGCCAACGATTTTTTTCCGTCTCATGCTGTTGTGTCGTGGTATGATTTGTTGCTTGTTTTTTTACCAGTGTGTTTTTGGTTGAGCCCCGCTGTCAGAGTAAGATTGACGTTTCTCATTTGCGTGCACACTTCCACGTGACCGCGGGGTATGTTCTGGTTCCATCCCGTGATAGTCGAAATGTCCCATGCTAGCGTGGTGACTTTTCCATGTTCCTTGAAAGAGCGCACCAAGTTAACCGCATTGGCTTGCGTTACGGGGGATGTCCAATCCGCCGTCCCCCTCGCAAAAGACCACTCTTACACTCTGTATCCGCCGTTCTTGACGCCCCCTCTTGTGTACGTAGAACTCATACTAGCTTAATTTAACGTATAGATATCACCCGAGTGTTCCACGAACGTGCGCTTGTTTTGCCCTCCGCCCAACATGTTGCAGGTATGTGACTGTGGCGGCGGGGGCGTCGGGAAAGATCTTGTTCGTGGTGCCCACCGAGCCCCTCGTGTGGCAGGTGGCGGCCCTTTTCAACAAGCTTCTCCGAGGGCAGGTAGGAGTTTTTCTGGTAGCCGCTGAAACCTGCGGTTTTTTTCGCCGATGAGTTGCTGGGTTTTGGCTCGGGCAGATAAGAGAGGGAATCAAATGAAACTGCTGCTGAAGCTGCGAACTCATTTGCCGATGAGTTGCTGGATTTTCGCGTGGGCAGATCAGAGGGGGTCACATGAAACTGCTGCTGAAGCTGCGAACTCTTTTGCCGATGAGTTGCTGGATTTTCGCGTGGAGGGATGACAGGGAATCAAGTGAAACTGCTGCTGAAGCTGCGAGGTTTTGCCGACGAGTCGCTGGCTGCTCGCGTGTGGTACTGCCGCTCTTGCTTCGCGCACCTCACTCCCCCGCCACACGGCCGAAACCGTATAAACTGATGATTTGCCCATTGAAGCACAACTGAGTCAAAGAGCCGTTGTAAGGCATGACAGGAATCGAAAACGCGCCCAATTGTTTGGGAGGCGCGCGCCTCTGTCAGGAACAGGAGCTGCTCTCCTTGGTCCAAAGGGTTGCGAAAGAGCGACCTGAATCGACCAGGAAGTGCGTCACGGCCCCCATCATATTTTTCCGAACAGGTGGCGATCTGCATGGACCAGATCTACTACCGACCGGATATCGAGCTTCGGACTATCGTGGGCACCCCCATGGCGCTCGAGACGGCTTTGACGAAGCTCAGGGGGGCCGTGGGGGATGAGGTGGTGGGGAAGTTGGACTACACGCAGATGAAGGGGGGCTTCGACTTTGATTACGCCGTATACGACGAGGTGAGAGAGACATTTTCCCTGACCATAACCTGAACCCTACGTAAGTAGAGGGGAATTAGATTTTGTGTGTGTACATGAGAGGTGAGATGTAGGTGTCTTGTGTGTGCATGAGTAGAGAGGAGATAGGTATCAGTTACGGTGAAATAGATGTGTGTGTGTGTGGACCTCAGCAGAGGCGAAAAACATTTGTCTCCGTGTCTACATGAGTAGAAGAGGTCCTTGTTGCATGGCGGGTGGTATGAATTGTGGGAGTTCGGAGGAAGCGGCGGATGGAAGTTGGCTGGCATTCTGTGCCTCTTCCAGCCACCCAACCTCATCGCGATATTGAGCACATCATTACCGCATTGCATAGAGCCGGCAGCGCAAACAACAACAGAGTATGTCCAGCCACTGGAAGTCAAGAGAGTTGAGCCCATCTACTTCCTTTCGAAAAAGTGGCACGAGCATGGTGTGATGCCCGCACAGGCCAGAAATCGGATTTTTCCAGGTTGCCCTCAAAGGGAGAGTGTTAGAGTGCAAGCGGCACTGTTGGCCGGTGGTGCGACGTCTCACTTTCAAGCCCTGGTCTTGTTCCTTCTCGTCCTACGTTGCTGCTGCATTACGTCTCCCATGCTTTTGGTGTCACCTTTCTTTGTTTTGTCTTTGGCCACAGGTGCACTCGTTGGACAGCGAGGAGGGCGACGCTCTTCAGCGACTTATCCGCGCGGTGAACTGCAACTTCCTCGCCCTCTCCGCCACCATCGGAAACGCTCAGCAGGTACATACAGTCCAGCAGTACAGTACATACGTGCAAACGTGTACGGTAGCAGTCCGGCAGCGACCGGTTTTATTCGAGAGAGGTTCGGGACAAGAGTGAGGTTCGCTTCTTTTTTTTGTTCGAAAATCGCAATCAAATATGTACAAGTTCTATTACTGCGGGTAGTCTTTCTGTTATTATTGTAGTTTTTCTCGAAACAAATCAATCTTTGTTGTCTACCTCTGGCGCTGTTTTATCCCCTAACCTAACACATGCCTGTTTTCTTGGCCCTGATCGTGTACCGTACCGGCCTTGCTTGGCACAGCTCAAGGACTGGTGGACTGAGGTCCAGGGGGAGCAGGCCAGAGACCTAGAGGTGATCGAAGCGCCGGCGGGGGCGGGGGAGGGTCGAAGGGGTTTCGTGCCTCCCTCGGGGGAGGTGTACCTGGAGGAGCACAGCGGCAGGTGACAAGCGACTAGATGACGATTCTGCGTCGCCCCCAGCGCTAAAAAAAACTTCTCTACGCAAGTACTTTTACATTCCACGTCTATGGTGTATTTCGAGCGACCCTGTTTTTTTTTTTTCACTTGTAGCAATAAATCTCATCAACAGAGAAGAGGTTAGCAGAATCTACCCGTATTTTTTTTATCGGTGCTGCTGCTGTAACAACATCGCCAGACACGCTGGGGGCGTTGGTGGGTTGTTCAGGAGCAATTGTCTGTGCGGCAGCGTGCCAAAATCGAAGACCTTGACAGATTGACAGTCTTTCCGGTCCTCTCTCTGCCATTTCAAGTAATTCATTGCACACCAGTGGGGGTCCCTGTTGAGTGCCGGTATGTGCCCAGCAAATTCACGGGCACTATACCGGACCGGCACTATTCAAAGTACTGACGATGACTTGGAAATTCAGTGTGTGCCCACCGAAAACACCAACACTATGCCGGGCATTTTGGAACGCATCGTGTATTATCCCCACCGTGCTTGATTCTCGTTGTGCTTTGATGCTTGTCCCAGGTTCATCAACCTTCAGCGGTACGTGTGGATGGGTTCGACGTTCGTCAACCTCCACCCTTGTTCGGCCATGTCGGTGGAGCTGCTGCAGAGCGGCAGGACGGAGGAGGTTTCCCTTTCCTTCACCCCTCACGACACCTACAAGCTCTGGTGAGGACACACAGAGAGAGAGAGAGAGAGAGTGAGAGGGTGAGAGAGACACGAACAGGAATGAGGGGTTGTATTGATGATCGGGATGTGTCCTGTTGCCGCTTGCCTGCCCTTGTGTTGTGCGTGCATCAGGGAGGCGTTTTTGGAGTTCTACCCGGAGGAAGCCGTAAAGGACCTAGAGCCAGCCGGCTTCTTCGCCAAGTACAAGACCAACCGCATCTCGCTGCAGCAGGCCAAGGACTACGAAGAGGTCCTCGTGAAGAGGTGAGAAAAACAGAAAAGTCTGTTGCGTTTTTTCTACGGTGCACGCCTCGGTGTTTGACATTTTGAGCCTTTGACTTTCTCGGGTTTTATGTGGTTTGGCTTTAGTGCGATGTGTGAGTTGGCGCTTACCACGCACAATGCATGGTAGTTTTTCTTCTTTTGATTTTCTCGCTCTTTTGGTGGCTTAACGTTTGGTGCAATGTGCAGGTTGACGCTTACCACATACGACAAGTTTTTATGCTGGTGCTGGTGAGATACTTCGTGTTCTAATGGTGCTCTTTTTGAGGACCCCTTTTTTTTGCCGAAAATTACATACAAATCACAGAGGGGCTACACTTCTGGTGAAGAAAACACTTTGTAGTGTACCCCACTCGAAGGGATGTGTTGAAGAGCCGTTTCAGCAGTGGGTTGTTGAAAATATCACAATTTTACGTGTCGATATATTGAAAATATCACAATTGTTACGTGTAAATTTTCCACATGCCGTGTTCGCCCCTTGGCCGCCCTCTCGTGCCCGCCGCTGCACTGTGTCCGCAGGCTAGAAAAGCTGTCAAATGACAATCCCAAGGAAACCAGCGATCTACTCCAGAGGTTCAACCCAGGAACGGTAAGTGGCTTATCAAACCTTCATCGAAAACGATCATCGAAGCAAATTCGGGCCTAGATGGTCCCACACACCACGCGTGGTGATAGCTGGTGTTCTGCAACACTGCGACGTCTATACCGGTGGTGCCCGTTGCCGTTGGTTGTACAGAGCACCACAACCGAGGGATAGAGCAAAGTGTCTCGCATCAATTTTTGGGGCACAACGGGGGGGGGGGGGGGGGGGGGGGGGGGGGGGGGGGGGGGGGGGGGGGGGGGGGGGGGGGGGGGGGGCATGCTGCCGACCCGCGGGGTCTCGATCGACAAGACGTCGGTGGTGGCGAAGAGCACACGTGGGCTGTCGTGCCTTGAAGCGCGCAAACCTTGTTCACCTTCCCCTTGTATGCGTGTTTCGCTTTTTTTTTTTTTTCAAACACAACAAGTATTCATCTCTGCCTTTTTTCGGATATGAAACCGGGATAAATGAGTAATGAAATGATAGCGTTCGCGGACACACTATGTGATATGCCGTCGACTGTCGCCGTTAAGGAACGCGGCAACGCTTCGCGAAGTGGGCGTCATCTGTATGGCTGTGTTTCCACGATTCCCTGAGCAGCAAACATCGACCCCCCCGTCCCCGTTTTTCGTATTTTCTCGTCGGTTGATCGCCGCTATGTAATAGGTGGGTCCGGACGTGTCCATCTATGACGCGGTGATCGACATGAAGGACAAGGGGCTGTGTCCGGTGATCGCCTTCCACCTGGACACCTTTATGGCCCTCAGCCTCTTCAAGGAGCTCCTCAAGGTGAACTACAATAGATAAGACTATCCTTCACGCCTACAAAAAATAGCGAGCCGTTTTTTTTTGGAAGTAAACAAACCTCACAGAAGGGCTACCCGTTCGAGATATAACCTCAGTCGAAAGGGATGCGTTGAAGTTTTTTCAGTAAGTGGGTTGAAACCGACTGGAAGCTGGGCTTATTGTGAGTTTTTTTCTCCCACTGCCGGCGAAGACTTGCAACACATCCCGTTCGACTGCTGTGGTTTTATCTCGAACGAGTAGTATTTCTGTGATTTGATTAGAGTATATGCATCCAAACACAGAGAGGCGCTACATTTCCCGTTTGAGATTAAACCACAGCAGTAGTCGAATGGCTGTCTTGAAGTCTTGACAGCAGTGAATAAGAACACCTTAGTGGATGTAAATTCTCTTGAAAATTTAAAGCCCTCTGGGCTCTTTTTTTTTTCTTCGTAGCTGGCCGAGGCGGCGGTTTTGTAAACGTTGTTCGCTCGTACAGGCAATGCAGACCTGGTCTAGCGTTATTCCTCTCGCCGCGACCGTTGCAGCCGGTTTCCAGGACGTGCTCGACGCCAACATTTCGTCGGGGCAGCGCGTGTCTTTGTCACATGGCACATGGACAGCAGTTACAGTAACAAGCGCCGGGGCAGCTCGTGTTTTGTCACATGGCACATGGACAGCAGTTACACGCAACAATGCCGTTTTACGTTTTCTGCCTTCCCCTGATGTTTGGGTTGGGTTTTCGTCGCTTGGCAACGACGTTGTAAAACAAGCCAATTCACTTCGTGAACTCGGCAAGCAGGTTATCGGGTTTTTTTTTCCTCGTTTTTTTTTTTTTTTGCGGTAACCATAATGGTAGTCGAGTAGATCATGTTGTGCGGGTTCGAGAACCCTCACTTCGCGCAAGGGGGATGATCGCACCACGTTGTGTTCAAAGGGTCAAGCACCCTCGAGGCAGTTACACAGTGCTTACAACTGTCTCTGGAAGTGAAAGCACCAGAAAATAAATTAATTCATACGCAGCTGTCATCCGTACGCAAGGAAGTAAGCACAAGATGCCGAAAACCCTTAGCAGGATGCAGCGCACCCTTCATGCGACTCGCCGAATATCTCACGGCGCTTCGCGCTTGGTGATGTGAGAGCCTGGTCCGGTGAGAACCCGGCGTGCTCCGTCCCGGCTTTGTAGGGATGCGAGGTCAATGGTCTAACGACTACGGCATGCACGACTATGAGTACACCCCCGCCTCCCCCACCACCACCCCTGGCTCTGTGTTTCTCTCTCTCTCGAGGACGTGTGGTCAATGGTCTAATAGCTACATAACGCATTACAAGACGGGAGGTCCCCCCTCCCCCCCCGTTGGCCTCACGAATTTGCTCGATCAACCCGGCGGGAGGACTTGGCGCCTGCGCACTGCCGGCGCTGATTTCGTTTCCCCTCAGTGGTCAGCGGCAATGCTGCTGTATGCACAACATAGACCAGCCTGCCGCGTGGATTGTTGATGAGGTTACAGTAGAGGTCAGTAGAGGTCCCCGTTTCGTGCCGGGGTGTGCGCCGAAATGGCACTACACCGGACACCGGCGCTATTCAAAGTACAGAACGACTTGGTATTCCAGTGTGTGCGAGCCGAAAATACTACACCGGCACTGTACCGACTACCGGTTCTATTCAACCGGCACTAAACCTGGGCCTCTACTGTATGGCTTTCTGGCCGTTTGCGAAAAAAAAAATATATCAGGACATGGAGGTCCAGCAGCGCAACAAGTACCCCAACTGGGCGGAGGAACAGAGAAAGAAGGCGGCGGAACTTGCTCGAGTCCGAGCCATCAGGGAGAAGAAGATGGACCGCAACAAAAAGGAGGTGAGAGAAGCGCGCACGTCCGAAGCGGCGTTCGGTGTCGCGCTCTCAAGAAAGCGGTTGGTCGGTAGCGGTGTAAGGAGAAAGTGCTGACCTATACCGTAAATGACACAAGATAAAACACCCCCTGGACCGATTTTCAAATCTCAATTTCTCAACAGCAGAAAGAGTCACGGCGCCGCAGACGGCGGCGTTGGAACCGTCTCGTAGAGAGCTTTCCAAAAATATATCGTTTCGTTTATGTATTCTCTTCGTCGTGGAGTAATCGAGCATTGAAAATCGGTCCAGGGGGTGTGTTATCTTGTGTCATATATGGGACATGAATATTGGCGGTCCTTGTCGGTGCAAGAAGTTGGACGTATGCATCAATTTCTGTTTTCGTTGGTTTATCGCTTTGAGTCAGCGCCTACCGTGTGTGTGCAGGGTAAGAGTTCCAAACACAGTAAGCGCTCCAATCTGCAGTCATTTGTGTGACGTAGTTGCGGGCCTGGTAGAGGTTGTGCCACGCAGGTTGGGCTAGGAGGGCAGTACTGTAATAATGGATGAGAACCTACATTTGCGTGTGTAGGGCACGATCATAGTTCTCCCCAAGAGACCAAGCGCGTTGTTTATGCATGGTTGTACTAATTTGCGGCGGAAAAAATAAAAAATAATCGAACAAGCGGAGGAAGAGAAGAAGGAGGGGGACGATGAGACTGGCGGTTTCGTCGACGTTACCTTAATTTTTTTGTACTAATTTGCGGCGGAAAAAACAAAAAAGAATTGGACAGGCGGAGGAAGAAGAGAAAGAGGGGGACGATGAGACTGGCGGTTTCGTCGACGTTACCTTAATTTGTTTGTTTTTGTACTAATATGCGGCGGAAAAAACACAAAAAAATCGGACAGGCGGAGGAAGAAGAGAAGGAGGGGGACGACGAGACCAGCGGTTTCGTCGATGTCACCGCGCCGCACCCCGAGTTCGTGCTCTCGCCGCCGAACGCCCGCGTGTCTTCGAGGGAGTTCGAGGACATCTGCGAGGACCTGGCTCCTCCGAACGGGAAGGGGGAGCTCAAGAACTCTCAGCACCCTTTCCTTCGGGCGCTCCGTCGAGGTGTGTGGTGGTTGTGATGGTGGTGGTCTGGGTCGTGCGCGTCAAGGGTTACGGTGACGTGCGTTTCGGGGGTTGTACGTGTTGCGTTGTTGCTGTCGTGGAACCTCGGTCTAGCCTGGCGTTTCGGGGGTTGTTTGTCCGTGTCGCCCCGCAATGCTTCCCACACGACGTGCGTCGACGTCGTCGTTTATGTTGATGGCCGTCGTTGTCACGCTTGCGGATGGCCTAAGGATGAAAATTCTGGAAAGCCTGCTGGCGCCAAGAGGCTCGCAGAATATCAACCGTGCGCGCGCAAAAGCCCTTCGGAACGCGAGGGCTTCCTCAGAGGAACTTGATCGTATGATAGTCTTTTTGCATGGAGCTTGTTTTCCCCGCGTCATTGCCGGTTGTTGGTTTCCGCTGATGGGCAATATTTGTTCACGCGACCAAAATTCTACTATCGCCGTGGGTGATTCAGGCAGACGCGTGCGGATAGTCTTCTGAAAATTCTGCCATCTATCGCCGTGGGTGATTCAGGCAGGCACCTTACTCCTGCTATGTTCGTGTGCTTATTGTGTAGGCGTAGCGAAGATGATTCGTCCTTGCTAGTGTTTCCACCCCCAGACGCTCCCAACTGAATTCCCTCCGTGTTGTTGCTGGAGCCAGACTCAAAGCGTGGCCAATGACATTAATTTTTTCTTCTCCAGCTGTTCCATCGAATTATTTAAATTTGTTTCATTTATTTCGTTTTTTTTCCTCGGCATCCTGTTTTTTTTTTTTTTGTAGGTTTCGGCATCTACATCGACGACGCGTCCTTCTCGCGGTACCGCCGGGTGGTGCAGCGGTTGGCCCAGCAGGGAAAGCTCTCCGTCGTCTTCAGTGACGAGTCGCTCGTGAGTACGATATTGACATCCCCTGGCCAATCGACCAACCTTCAGTTTTGTGCGTATGTTTGCACGGCGTGCCCGCTTTCAACGCCGTCTGAGCGGCACCCTCTTTCTGGACACCATTAATTTTTGAGGAGCGTGGCGCCCCGCAGAATGTACAGGCAATACCGTAGGTTGCATGAGCTACCACCCGCCCCCCCTTGGATGAACTATCAAAGCTTGATTTCTCCACAATGAGGAGAATGCCAACATCAAATCATACATTCTCAGAACGCTCCCGATGTGAAGGTCCCAGGACCCCACCATTTCCAGCACCGTCAGCCTGTGTGCTGCAGAGGAATCGGACTTTTAATCTAGGACCAGGGGGGTGTGATATCTTCTGCAACCTACGGCAGTACGAGGTTGCTTCGTTTCCTCGCTTTCACGACACCCTGTTTTCAGGAGCTTGGTGCCCCGCAGAATGAACCAACAAACGGGGGTTGTACATTTTTTCGCACATTTTCGCGCTTCAAGGACACTTTTTTTGAAGACTTTGAAGACTTACCAGGAGTGTCGTCGATAGTGGGCACGACTATCCACCGCTGTACGTGTTTGTTTCGCCGTCATGACGGTTGTATGGGCCATCATGTGTGTGGTACATCGCTCTGTTCTTGCTGCGGGTAGTCTTTGCCTTTTGCTGGTCCCCTTCGCCCGTACTTGCCTGTGACCGCGAGAGGGGTCCCGTGCTTGTTGTTGTTTCAATGTAGGGTACGCTGCTGCTGCTGCTGCGGGGCCCCCTTGCTGGTTGGTTGTGGAAGCAACTCTCGCGGTCGGTAGTATGTTGTTCAGAAGCCGAAATCAAACGAATGGACTCAGTCAGCGCGAACCCTTCAACTAACTGTTGTAGAAGCCGAAATCAAACCACTGACTACACTAATGCTTTGATTTCGATTTCTCTAGCTGCCGCTGCTAGCATGGACCATCGTCGGCTCCTCAACCATCATGCGGTTTGATCATGACTTGTTTTATGTGCAGGCCGTGCTGCGGCGTGGCTGACTGCCTGTCCCGGTGTTGTGTCTTTTTTTTGTTTTTGTTCAGGCGTACGGCGTGAACATGCCCTTCCGGTCGTGCTGCTTCTGCGGCAGCATGGACGGGCTTCTCAACCCTCTGGTGAGCACTTTTTTTTCTGTGTGGTCGACAAGTTTTGTTTCTCGTTTTATTTTTGTGCGTAGGACAACAACGTAACACACAAGGCGGACACAAAAAACAAACGCTCCTGTGTGGCCTTCCCGCCTTTGTGACCCTGGCTGGTGCGTCCAGAAATTGCACCCAAAGCACAAGGTGGAAAAAGACCGGCGTCGTATTTTATGCCAAAAACGAAAGGAGTTATCTAAATTTCTTCGCTTTTGGGGGAGGATACGAATGCTGAGGTAAGGGCTGAGATGAACCGTGCAAGGTGGGACAAGATTCCGGCGCCTTTTCTGGCGCTAAGCTTTTCGCCGTGTGACGGCCTCATGGTGTTCCGTAAAACGTCTGTTCCCGTGCTGATTGTTTCGTGGTAACCCGTGAACCGCCTCTTCCCTTGCGTGTTATTTCGTGGTACCGTAATCCGTGAAATGCCCCTTCCCTTGTGGGTTGTATCGCGGTAACCCGTGAAATGTCTCTTCCCTTGCGGGTTGCATCGTGGTAACCCGTGAATTTCCTCTTCCCTTGCCGGTTATTTCCGTGACCTCTTCTCCAACAGGTGGCGCAGCAGATGTCTGGAAGGGCGGGGCGCCGTGGACTCGACACGCAGGGAAACCTGCTGTACATGAACATGGCATGGCCGAAGATCCAGGGTCTCATGCTCGGAGACATCCCGGCCATCGTGGGACAGGACCCCCAATACCCTACAATCGCTCTCCATCACCCTCTCTCAGGTGAGGGCGGTGGTGGTGTACGGGGTCGTCCGTGGTGGTGTTGCTGCTGCTGATGCTGATGCTGCTGATGCTGATTCTTGCGCTGCGTGCTGATGCTTGCGCTGCTGCTGATGCTGCTGTTCATGCTTGCGCTGCTGCTGCTGCTGCTGCTGCCGCTGCTGCTGCTGCTGCTGCTGCTGCTGCTTGTGTTGCTGCTGCGGTTACCGGTGCAATCAGAGGCGATGGTGGTTATAAAAGTGGCATGCATAGCAGCGGCAAAGGCAATGATGATCTCACGCTGTCGTTTGGCGTTAACGGTGCGCTGTTCGCCGCTTCTTCTTTGTGCTGTTTTTTTTTTTTGTGGTGCAGCGGAAACCCCCGGAGGCATGAACTTCGTGGACGCCCAAATGGGGAGACGAATGGCCTCGAGAACTCTGCAAGAGTTCAACGAGAAGATCCAGGTGGGTGCTCCTGTTTTGCACGAAGCATGCCCCGCCGCCAACTGCCCGTGGGATTTCGTAACGTAAAAGTAGAACCTTAGACGACACTTCGCCGTAGATGCGTTGACCCTGCAAGAGTTCACCGAAAAGGTTCAGGCGGGTGTTACTATGTGGACCGCCTACGCGGGATTTGAAGAATTATCTCGAAAATAAAGGGAGGGCGCACGCAGACCCTATCCCTGTCCCTAACCGTAACCCCAAAGCACGGATTGAATACTCTATACCATATGTTTGCTGCGTAGACTACTGTACTTTTTTTTTGCGAAGCTTACCAAGCCGCCCTCTGCCCGTGGGATTTCGTAACGTAAACGTAGAACCTTAGACATGTCTTTCACCGTAGATGCGTTGCGTGAGATAACATCCAGGTGGGTGCTACCACCAAGCCACCCTCTTGGCCGTTGTAAGGATCTCGTAGCAGAGCCCTAGACAACGCTAGGTTGCGAAAGGTGCCATCCAGGTCACTACCGGAACCACCCGCTGCCCTTGGGTTTCGTAGAAGTAGTAGAACCCTAAACATGTCGTGGTAGAACCCTGGGCATCACTCTTTCGTGCCTCTGCTGAACGATTCAGTCCCGCTCCGCAACCCCCAGATGCCTTCGTTCCGTCGAACACTTTGATAAGCTCGTGAATATGGAGTTTGATCATGTGTCCCCCACGACTTTCCACCACACCGTCCGGGCCTGCCCTACTGCAATTATTCCCTGGTTCCCTCTTCTGGCACACCCCACACGAGATTGTATGAAGGCAGCGTGAGATTGTTGTTGGTTGCGAAAGGTATATGTACCACGCGAGGGCGGGCGTGGGCTGTTTTGACGAATTTTGACACGCGTTCTGGTCTACAGTGACGCCATCGTGGCGCAGGAAGGTGTGCTCCCCTAGCACCCCCATCTCTGCAGTTCGGGATGTGGTCGGGTGGGGTGTAAGTCCCCCACAAAACCGCAATATTCGTATATCATGCCCCCCCCCCTTTTCTAACTTGTTTTCCCGCTGCGGTAGAAATGATACGCCCCCATGTAGGCCAATCCCAAATCGCAAGAGATCCAAAACCCGCTTTCACGAGAGAGCCGCACTCGGCAACACCACCAGTCGTGCCCCCGTCCGCACGACTCTTGGTGTATTTTCTCATGTTTTCGACCTCCCCCTCCTATTGTTATTTCGTCTTGCGCAGCCCGACGAGCACTACATGGAAACCTCACAGGGCATCATGCGACAGCTGGGCTTCCTGGACGGTGACAACAACCTTAAGGCGCCTAGGTAGGGAATGGCTTGACCAGGGCGTACCGGGGGGGGGGCGGCAGGGGGAGTGTATGGATGCGCTAAATCGCCGACGACATGAAGGAGGGTAGACAATTCAACCGCTACACACAAGGGAACGAGGCAGAGCGTCCGCTCGCCCTCCCCCGTACGCAGCGAAAGATTTCGTGGCAACGCTTGTCTGTTTCTCTGCGGATTACAGAAGCCACCCCCACCACTTGAGAAGCTAGCTCTTGTTTCAGCCCACGAGCCCCGTTCATTTTTTTTCTCCGTGGGGTGTAACCTAGCTGTGACTTTTTATATTGGATTTAGGATGGGATTATTAGCTGAGCAACTGCATGGAAGGTTTAGTAAAGGATTATTTAGCTGAGCACCTGCATGGTAGGTTCAGTAAAGGATTTTTTAGCTGAGCACCTGCATGGTAAGTACTGAAGGGATCTTCACTGAGCACCTGTGTTGTAGGTTGTAGTTTACCATTCTTCACGGAGCACCTGTTCTTTTCCTGTAGACTTACCATGTGTTTTCTCTCGCTTTCCCACCACCCTCCCTGCCGCCCCCACGTCCCACGCGATAATGGTGTAACGTAGGATGCTCCTTGTGGCGGTGTGGGAGCTGCGCATGTTCCTTCCGGAGTCGCTCATGCTGGCCCACCTCATGGACACGTTCATGGCGCATGTCAGTGCCATTGCTGCTGCAGATGGTCGTTCTTTTTGTTAAACCCTCAATCCTAGTATGTCGGAGCCCCATCTTATACCGAAATAAGAGGGTGTACCCCAACTATGATTTTCCGGGTCGAGTCCGTGACGACCGATTTCGAACCTGTGCTATCGGAGCCTAACCCTGTCTTGTAAGGTACCCCTCTCATATCGGAGCCACTCTGCTGTGCTTGCTTGCTTGCTTGCTTGCTTGCTTGCTTGCTTGCTTGCTAGCTTGTTCGCTAGCTTGCCACTGGACGCTCGGCTCGCTTGGCTCCGAGGTCTGCACGATTGCTCGGAGGAGCGTCCAGTGAAAAGCACGCGCAATGAAGGAAGCCGTTATTTCCGTAGCCATTTCTGTGACCGGCCTCTGTCAATTGGTCTTGCCGCTGCTGTACAGGGGTTTTGATTTGGTGTTGGTGGTGATGTTGCCGTTGGCGGCGCTGTTGTGGTGGTAGCAGTTGCGCTTCGGAAGTCGCGTGATCGTCGAGTTTTTTGTTCACGCGCGTTGCTCTACCACTCAATCCTTGCTTGTTGGCCTCTACGGTAGTGATGGGAACACATGACAAGCTACTCTCTCCCTTGGATGAAATGTCCCCTCAGACAGACACGTTTTTTCTGACCACTACATCCCGCTACAGGTGTCCAACAATGCTTTTTTACATATAAGAGATACAATCAAAGAAATACCTACCCGTTCTAGGTAGTAGTACCACATTCGGAGGGATGTGTTGAAGTCTTTCGGAAGAACGACAGCTAGATACGGGACTGTTTCCGAGGCATTTTCATCTTTTCTTTTTCGGTAGAGGCGCCGAGTGCGAACCAGGGTGATATGTTTTTGCCTGTAGTTGCGCCGAGCGAAAGTGACCAACCACATCCCGCTCGTTTGACAACGCCCCGGCTTGTGCCTGGAGTGCTGCATGGAACAGATGCAGAAGCGACCACCGCAGCCGAACTGTTCGGCTGCGATGGCCGCTTCAGCATTTCTTGTGTGATGAACTCTCGCTACAAAGTCGGGGCGTCGTCAAACGAACACGGTGTGGCCGCTTTTGCCGGGGGCAACCACATGTGAAATATTTTGCCATGGTTGACACTCGGCACTGTTAACATCAAGAAAAACGTTTTGGGCACTCTTTTAGCGCGACTTGGTGGTTGAGAGGAGGCAATCTGAGCGGGTGTTATACGAAAGGGACGGTGCAGGTTGGTTGTTTACGACGGTAGACTTGCAGACGGTTTGAGTCACGGTGCCACTCGGCTTCGTCCTATCAATGTTTTCGCGCGATTAGACCGATGGTAGTATAGGTGGATTTTTGCACAAGAGTATCTTGATGAGCAGTTGTATCTCCTGCATCGAAAAGGGAGTTCGCTGGTGCGAATGACATGCTGTAAAACCTTCCACACTGTCACATGTCCTGTCTCCACAACTGATACTGAAAAATGCTCCATTAACTGAAATCAGACCACCCGTAGGACCGGCCATCGGCCATAGGTCCTGTGGGAAGGAGCAATGCTCCGTCCTCTCAGAGGACGCGTGGTCAATGGTCTAGCAGCTAAGGCATGCCACACATGAGCAACCCCCCCCCAAGACCAATATTATTTGTTTCTTTTTTTCGCAATCGCGCTCCGCCCGTGACGTGCTTCTCTCTCCTCGCCCTCGTCACCTGTTGCTTGTCGCCTCGCACGGCCCGTGTCGTCGTTTCCTACCGTCGGTTCTACCGCTGCTGCTACTTGCACCGCTACGGCCTCCGCTACTGCTACGGCTGCTGCTGCTGCTGCTGCTGCTGCTGCTGCTGCTGCTGTGTTTGGTACTGCTACTCTGCCGCTGCTGCTGCTGCTACTGCTGCTGCTGCGTTTGGGGCCGGTGGTACTTTGCGGTGTCTTCTGTGCGCGTTTGTATGGGCTCGATGTGCTGCTGTGTTTGCTGCTGCTACCACTGCTGCCGCTGCTGCTGCTGCTGCTGCTGCTACGGTGTCTTGTGTACGGGTGTGCATGGGCTGGGTGTGCTGCTGCTGTGTTTGGGTGCTGCTGCGCACGCGCGCGCGTCTGCAGTTCGTCCATGGTCGGCACTCTGACCACGCGGAAAACATCGGGGTCCAGGTCGAGTTCATGGGGCTGCTGGCCATGGTCGTCGACAGGGTACCCTGCAAGCCTGGGGTGAGTGATTGTTAGTGCTTGGCTTGTGGCTGAAGAAGAATGGCGGAATATTTGTTCATGGTCTCCCAGAGGGTCCTGCGGAGGTAGGGTTTGCAGGATAGCGTGCGGGGGGGAGGGGGACGGACGATGGGGAAAAGGTGGTAGAGAACGTGGTGGCTAGGCTTTACACAGCTTCTAGTAAGTCTACGTCAAACGACGAGATCGGAGAGAGTAACCCAGTACCGACTTATTCACGCTGTAACCCACCCCCAACACAACCCGGACGTAGCTCAAGTGCACAATACCCAACCTGAACAATACCCAACTCCGATTCAAAACCCACCTCAACTTTACTCCAATCACACCGACAGGCGTCCTCTCTTCGAGAATCGAACCCTAAGACAACCCCGACTGACCTCAAGCGCACAATATCCAACCTGAATTAATCGATGGCAACAGCACACCCCTCTTCGAGAGGTGAACTACTTTACCAAGAACCCCGAGAGAGCGGCCAGGATGAAGTCTTGGAGCGGCATCATCAAGGACTTCCAAGACAGTCTCACTGGCATGCCTGAGGAGGACAAGATGCGCCTGCCCGGTAAGCAGAAACGACCTTATTTTTGTTTCTCGATCCTCCCACAAAAGAGGGTTGTTGTTGCTGTTGTTGTCTACGCTGTTGGCATGTACTGTGGTTCCGGTCTCTACTCTACTCTACTGCTGGACCTTCGTTAGTCTCTCGCTAGTAGGGCGGGGTACTGAGCCGCGGGGTGCGACTCGATTATACTGCGGCAGTCTGGCGCTATTGAAATATACATGCTTCGTCGCGAGAAAGAAGTGGCGGTTCTGTAGACTATTGAATATGATACGGAATATGCCTCCACCTTGCAAGACTTAACTCACGGCTATTCAACCCCACCCATACCCCTGAATCCAAGCGTGTGCCCGGTGAGAATAACGACCTTATTCTCATTTCTCGATTTTCCTGCGAGATGGTTGATGTTGTTGTTGTTGTTGTTGTTGTTATCTTTACATGCTAATCGTTCCGGTCTCTAAGTTACTCAGTGCTGTACCTTCTGGTATCCCTACTGGCGGGAGTGGGGTGGAAACACTCAAGAGTGTCATGTTGGGTGAAGTTTGTGCCCTTCTTGCTAGTGCGAAGTGATGCTGATCTTCGCGAACGAGTCCCGTTTGTTGGGAGTGCGAGATGACAATGATCCTGGTCTTGTTTTGCCAAGTGCTGTTGAAGGAATGAGTTCCCTTGCTTCGTGGAGTGGGAAGTGATGATGAGCATGAGCCGTATTGAAGGATGTACAGCAGTATCGTACCTGTCTTATTCAGTGTACATCCCTGTTCGTCCTCTCCGTCCCTGACCAACGCCTTGGAATCTACCCTACCGCTTCTTTTGGGCTTTCTGTTCTCAACCGACTGTTATCTGGGCGTCATGGCCATTGGGCCCCCCCCCCCCACCTTGTTGCCGCGATACATCACGTCGGACTTCGCGAAACCCGTGGCGCACGACGAACAGTTCCGGTGGGAGAGCCGTTGGACAGCTCTATCTTCCAGGTGAAGGGTGTTCGTGTTTGTGGTGGTGTCTGTTGTATTGTTGACCACAGGATTGGTTGCCTTGTCGCGGAAGTCCCGGGTGGCGACGCCGTACTACGCCTCCTTTGTGCACTACTGTGAAGCTGTGTAGTTTTTTTATGTGTATCACCGCCAGGTCCTGCTACTGCTGTTGTTGTTGATTGGTTGAAAAAGCCCTCGAATTACAGAGTCAGTTTCCGGTGCACCCGTTGGCTCCAACACTTGACGCTACCGCACGTGCGGTCGGCGCCGAATATTTTCGCGATCAGTTGTGTTTCAATGTGGTGGAGAAAAGGCTTCCTTCTTTTTCTTTGTGCCTTTGTCGGCTCAGCACGCTGGTGTGTGCCTTCATTTGGGTGGACCCGCATTTCTCTTGCTACACATTTTGAGTTTGATGTCGTGCGGAGAGGAAAACAACGCAACAGAGAGAAGTGAAGCTTAGGGTTGCAGCATCAACACACCAACGAAAGCACGACAATTCGTACCACAACAAACAACGGAGTGTTGGAGAGAGAGCAACAGTACCGTTCCAATCTCAAAAGACTCTTCACAACGTTATCACAAGATGAGGGTCGAATGTCGTAAGACACCTAACGAAAACTACATGCAACGACACGCAGGTGATCAGCGCCAACTCCTTCAAGCCGATCGAGCCCGTGAGCTCGTTCGACAAGTTCCGCCTCATGCGAAGGCTGAGAAAAATCGGGGGCATCCTGATGACCCTGCACAACGTGCTCATGATGGAGGCTCCCTACGACCTCCTCGAGAAACTGTTCCGAAAGTGTTGCGTCAGGTGAGTTCTCCGAACAACAACGGCGGACTCGCGATACTTGACTGGCCGGCATGTTGGTCACCCGGTGGTGGTTAATGACGCCATCTCGTTTTTTTTTCTTTCTCACTACCGGCCGGTTTCAAGCACCCAGGTAACAAAGACGAGAGAGAAACGACCGGCACACTTCAGCCAGTCAACCGGACCAACAGGAAGTATTGTAAGAGAAATGGATTGGTAGATGCTGCGATGTGGGCCAGTGGAACCGGCCTAGATGACATTGCCCAGCTCGGTAACCGATAGCAACCAGGCGACAAGAAGGAACACCCCACAAGCCGACAAATATTACCAAGACGACGACCAGTTGTTGCGCCGGGCGCGCTTTCGGCCGACGTATTCGACCCAAGTTATACCTATTGCCCAGCTCGGCAAGCGTTGTGACAAGCAGATCTCAACTCAAGACAAAAGACCAATTCTTGCGCCGCGCGCGATTTCGGCCAATAGAATCGACCCTGCTTCGTATAGCCCAGCCAGACAAGCTCTTTGTACTTGCCCAAGACAGCGACCAATTTTTGCGCCGCATGCGATTTCGGCCGCTAGAATCGACCCATATCGCCCAGGACGGCCAGCGTTGTAACAATACAAACCGAAACACAAATAGCCCAACCAGGCAACCGTTGTGACAACCCGAATCCCCAAAACGAAACTTATCGCTGGCAGGGTCAAGTACATCATTGCCGACCAGCTTGCGGTGGAGGCGAAGCAGGAGGACGAGTCGGAGTACGAGGGTGGAGGTGGTGCTTCCTACAACGGGGGGGAAGGTGAAGACGCCGCCGCCGCCGCCGCCGGTGCTGCTGCTGGAGGAGGGGTAGCGTAGACGAAGGGATCGAGTTGATGCTGTTGCTGCTGCTGCAGGAGGGGTGGGGGAAACAGAGGGGAGAAGTTGAAGCCTACAGTAGCCCATCCCTCCTTGGAGGAGGGTGAAGGTGTTCCCTGTCCCTTGGGTGAAGATATCCTCTGGGTGAACTTGTCCCCTGACCCCTGGGTGAAGGTGTCCAAAACCCCTGGGTGAAGGTATCCCCTATCCCCTGGGTGGAGGTACTCCCTATCCCCTGGGTGAAAGGATCCCCTCTCCCCTCGCCTTGGAGGAAGGTAGGGTCAAGTGGCGGGGAACAGACGTCCGAGATTAGTTAGCTATGCGTTGAACGGTCTTTCTTTGTTTCGTTTGTGTGGTGACTGGGTTCTGTCGTTTGTTGGAATGCATTTTTTTCTCCAAAGGGCGCCGGGGGGGGGCAGGGGGGTACGAGAGACAAGGGCATCGGAACTTCATGTCGTGTTGTGAAGAGAAGTTGTTTGAAGCCGGAGTAAAGGACACATGCGCACGTTGAGCCTCTTTGATGACGGACGCTTCGGGTAGGAGCCTTTCTTGAGGGAGGGGGTAATAGTTTTGTGCGTCGTGTGTCCTTGAGTTGTGTTTCTCGGCAGTTTTGTTGTCTCTTGCTGCAGGATAGATATATTTGGAGAAGACATGATGACTACAGTAGGGCGCGCACGCACGCGCCCGAGTCTCTGCGATAGAGGGAGAAACCGACAGAGACTTTTTTTTTGAGAATTTGAGGGCGGAGGCGGTGAGTGATCTGGCCGCCTGTGGTGGAGTAATAGGTGGCATTCGGCATGCGGGGAAACTGGCTGAGCCCCCCCCCCGCCCACAAGGAAGGCTGTAAGGCCAAGCCCCGTTGGTGGCATTCCCCGTTCGGGCAGCGGGGGGG
>CACKRE030004966.1:56943-67191 GCA_902602495.3 Ectocarpus sp. CCAP 1310/34 | reverse complement strand
TTCAGTTTTTGGGCACGCATACGGTGCTGCAGGGATTTTTAGGTGTACCTCTTCGGGCTCTTGCATACCTTTTTCTCGTCAGATGTGTGCGTGTTCTTTAGATCCTCAGATGGCTCTAGCACTTTCGTGACCACGGGCTGAGAGTCTTTTGCTAGATTTTGGCATTTAGCAACTGACATACGGTTTAATGTGAAGACAAACAACACACTGGAATACCAAGTCGTTCTGTACTTCGAATAGTAGTGCCGGTGGAATTTCGGCGCACACCCCGGCACTAAATAGGGACCTCTACTGCAGTCGGATTGCCCCGGGGCGGATACAGCTGGCTTGTGGGAGAGCGACAGGCAGACAGATAAATAGTTCAACTTGTTGTTCACGTTGATGCTGTGTGTGCGGTACGCAGAAAGCGAAGCTTGGTGCACCCTTCAACGTAGATGAGAGCAAACACTGGTTGACCCCCGCAGTCTGGACGGCGGACTAGTCTATTGGTCGGATAATCGGACTACCCTGGCGTGCCCCGTCCCGGCTTTGCAGTGATGCAAGGTCAATGGTCTAACGACAAGGGCATGCACGACTATGAGTACACTCTCTCTCCGGCCGGCTGGATACGATACACAGCTAGCTGTTGAGATGAGACTTGTGAGGGGAGAGAGAGACAAATAGTCGACTTGCTGTGATGTTGTTCACGCGTCTTCTTTTCTGAAGGGTTTGGGGGGGGAGGGGGCGTACTCTCATGTATTGCATGCGTCAGCGGTTAGGCCATTGGGGGGAGTACGCAGAAAGCGAAGCCTACTACTGCACCCCTTCAAACAAAGCCAGCCAGCACACTAATTTTGACCGATGATGGTCGCCCGTTTCGTCGGCGAGACATCGATCATGCGCTGTGCGGTGTTCTTGTGGTCCATATCTATGTAAGACCGTTGTTTTTTCCTCGATCGCAGTAGTGCACAATATATGGTCGGGCGCATGGATGGGCGTTGATGCACTACATAGGAGAGACGGCATCGTTCGTACATTGCGTACACTTGGAGGAAGCAGCGTTGGTATCTATGTTGTTGTTGTTGATGTTGCTCTTTTTGATCTCATGAATTGAAAACCGTTTTTCGCAACCAGTATTAAGTCTAGCTCGCTGGCAACTGACGTGGATTTTCCTTCCATTAGTCACACAGGGGCTTATTTGCATCGATTTTTAAGAAACTTGCATAATATAAGTCATGTCCGTTCAAGAACGATTACTTACCCGTTTGATAATACCCCGTTTGGAGTGATGCGTGCATCTGTGGAAGGAAGGAAGCAGCTGTGTGGAAAAGCCTTCAACGGTTGTGTCACAGCACCACTCTGCCTACACTCATTGCATGTTGATTGCACTTATTATTTTTCGTAAAAATTGTATTCCCCGTCCTTCGGGCTCGGATGAATGTAATCAATGAATGTATGCACATTCTTTCCCCCCATTATTATCGGCTGGTTGCTCGAGAGTTAACAGTTGTAGAATATGCATCTACAGCAGTAGTAGTAGTTGTTGTTGTTGTTGTTGTTGACTTCACATTAAACCGTATGCCAGTTGCTAAATGCCAAAATCTAGCAAAGAAAGACTCTCAGCCCGTGGTCACGAAAGTGCTAGAGCCATCTGAGGATCTAAAGAACACGCACACGTAGCAAGGAAAAGGTATCCAAGAGCCCGAAGAGGCACTACTACACCTATACATAATCCCTGCAGCACCGTATGCGTGCCCAAAACTGAACTACACGTCCGTCTCACCGTTCGACTACAGTAACATCACCCCCTACCTGTCCCACTCTGTACCAAAACGAATGATTGCCGACTACAGCAAACTTGCTGTCTGAAGTGCTGTCTGTACAAAAACACCATGGTAGGCATGGAACAAGAAGCTGGCGGGGCACAAAGCTGCTGTCTGAAGTGCTGTCAGAATGTGTCTGCGGACGTACAGTGAAAAAGAACAACCAACCAAAGCCATGATTGCAATGGACAATCACCCGAATCTCTCTCGATCGTCTGTGTTATAGATAGGCACGCAGTGAAAATATCGACAATAGCTAAGAATCGTTCCACATTGAAGGGGTCTTCCACGATCAGGCACATAACCAAGGCACCCGGGTTAGCCACGCCATCTCTGACGGGTCTCTCTACAAAACCAGTGACGACGTCATCACATAGAACCAACACCGAAAATCAGGAAAAAAACGAGAAAAATTGACAACACAGATCAGATATAAATGTTTGTCCGTGCGCCACGGGTCGATGTCGCCCGCA
This sequence comes from Ectocarpus sp. CCAP 1310/34, assembly GCA_902602495.3. NCBI lineage: Eukaryota > Phaeophyceae > Ectocarpales > Ectocarpaceae > Ectocarpus > Ectocarpus sp. CCAP 1310/34. Next base: position 64,916 of record CACKRE030004966.1, on the reverse strand, counting down.
TGCTCCGGTGCCGCTGCTCCGTCCGGCGCCGCTGTAGTCAGCCCGAGCATAACGCCACTCGACCTGCTCCGTCCGTACACGCTCTCGTTGCTGTCCTTCCCAGTCGGTTCCTCGCTTTCTCCCTCGTTGCACTCAAGGTTCTTGGTCTGAAAAATAAAAATTCTCGCGCCGAAGGGGTCAACCAGCCCAGTTCAGCTCGTCGCCACCTGCTCCCTCCTCCTTTGATGGCGAAGCCAGGTTACTGAGGCAATGCAGCGCCCTCTAGCCAACCTAGGGCCGTGTACATAGTTCCCGTCCACCTTCTGACGGTGTCTGCCTCCGCGCACAAAAAATGAGATGGGCATCGCTGCCTACGCCGACGGCCAGAGGCCCGCGCATCTACATTTTTTCGCCTGACCCCATCAGTGCCGACCCAACTACACCACCACGCGCATGCCTCGCGGCGGATATGCGCAGCAGCAAGAAGGTTTCGGTCATCCCTTGAGGGTGAGTCTAGCCCTGCTCGCCAGAAAGACCCCCCCCTTCACTACAACCCACGTCTAAGCAAAGCTTGTCGAGGAGCGAGGGGAAGAGGGGAGAAGTGTAGCTCGGTTCGTTGACCCCCTGCGCGGCTGCTCGTTACCCACTACTTTCCTACTGTAGTACCCGCGGTGCTGTATTTAGGCTTTAGGTGTATTTCTGACTGACGGGTTGTTGTTAACATTCATCGTGTGTTGTGCCGATAGACCAAGAAATAGATCATGGCAGACAACACCAATGCATGACGCCTGGATCATGTCTGAATTAAATACCGTTTTTGTACGCTGATAATATAGACTCCTGTTCTTGAAGTTGCAGAATCCTCCATTTATGTGTTCGTGTACATGTATGTATTCTAGACTGGAAGAAAATTTTGAAGTACTAGATCCTCAGATGGCTCTAGCACTTTCGTGACCACGGGCTGACGGGCTGAGAGTGCTAGATTTGGCATTTAGCAACTGACATACGGTTTAACGTGAAGACAACAACAACAACAACAACAACAACAACAACAACAACAACAACTAAGAATTGTCTCATCATCATGTTTATATTAGAATTGGTTGGTTGTTGCCTTACTTGCCTTGAGGCTGGCTGGCTGCGGACTTCCTCGCTAGTCTAATCTACATATATATTTTAGGAGAAACGAATATACACACAGAAAGACTACCCGTTCTATTTTGTACAACCTCTCTGAACGCACAGGGCCACACGTGTATTGTTTTTTACTGCACGGCAGGGGATCGGGGTATCTAGGGACGCTTGTAACCGTGCCAGTCTGCGTACTCTGCCGTGTGTCTTTATTCCGTTCATTATCTTGTCTCCTCTCTCCGTCCAACTTCATCACCTAATAATTTGGGACCACCACCACCATCGCCGCCATCCACCCGTTGGATACCGCGAAGAAAAATGAACGCTAGCTCTCTTCTTTTTCATAAATTTAGTAGCGAGTAACGTTGCATGTAGAGCGAACAGCAGTGCGACCTTTCTATGCGCACTCACACACTATTCAATCGTGGGTCGGCTGCATATCGAGGTAAGCAAAAGGTCAACAAGGAGGTGAGTGAGTGCGTGTGATTGCACATAGACAGACGATGACTACGTACGTGTGCCGAAAGATACAAGATCTCGGTTGTTCGGAAAATATGAATGCCAGTGCAGGGATCTTCAAGCGCAGCGGCACCGAAGCCGGGAAATCGGAAGAGCGCTGAAACAAAAGCTCCTGTTTCTTGTATGCAACAACAACACAGCTGACCACCTTTTTCGCCACAACTTTTCTCTCCGCTCTTCCTCCCGCCAGCTGCGTTTCGTCATAGAGGCGCGCGCGAGAGAGAAAGAAAGCGCTACTGCTCCAGCTGTGCTGCTTGCTGTAGACGCACAGTCAGACAGCCGTCTTTTCTTGCTGCCCGCCAGCTCTGCCGACCACGGACGAGCGCGAGAACAAACGCGAACGGGATGCAGCTGCAGCCGCCCCCCTTCCCAGCCTCTCCCCAACGCCCCAATGACAGCAGAGTTGGGAGTAGGGATCCAAACCCGTTCCTCCACCAGGGCAACAGCAGCAGCAGCACTAGCCGGCCCTATATTTCGCAGCAGCAGCAGTTCGACGAGTCACCTTCTCGAAGGAGCTCGCCGCCCCCGCCGGCCGCACCCAGGCAACAAGAGCAGCAGCAAGTTCTCCCCCCGAGGCAGAGCCCCTCATCCGCCAGCGTGCCTGGCGGACGGTATTCTGCCCCTCCCCTAGCCGAGCAGCGGCAGCAGCAGCAGCGGCAGCAGCAGCAGCAGCAGTATCAGCAACAGAAGTGCTGGAGAAGCCAGGACGGCGGCGGCGGCGGCAGCGGTAGTGACGGCCTCGTCAGACCAGCCAGCAGCGGGTTCGAGGAGCATCGATACGACACCACCGAGCTGCAGCAGAGGGTGAGAAGGAGCTCGAGCGATCAGAGGCTGGACTGGAGGTTGGACGGCGAGCCCGAGCCCGATCCCAACCGCCGGCGCGCGACCAACACCCCCGGCCGCTGCAGGAGCCATTCCTCGGCTGCGCAGGACGGCGGCGGCGGCGGTGGTGGAGGAGGGTCAGGGCGTCCCCTCAGCGTGGGGCGAAGCAGGTCTGGACGCACCGCGGAGTTGAGGAGATCGCTCAGGAAGAGAAGTCAATCCGTGGGGGATAAGATGGTTCTGGTTGGGCCGGGAGCGCCATCGCCGCCGTTCAACCCGCCGGCGCCGGCGCAGCCCAACCTCCTCCTTTACCACGTCTCGAGACCGGAGCCACGAGGTTTGTTTGTTATGCGGTCATTCGTTCCAAGATGAAAGTCTGCTGCTGTTGCTGTAGCGGACTACATGTGTACATCATCTATAGTCTTGCATGTAGTTTTTGGTGTGTATCACAAAAAATGCCCCTTGTCCTTGTATTGCTGTTGATTTTTATCGCTCTCCTTAAAATATTCATCCTCGTTTGGGTGCTTGCCGCCGCTCCTCGCTGCTGCTGCTGCTGCTGCTGCTGCTTCTCAGCGCGCTGGGTGTTCAACCTCTCCAAGCCCACTAACGTCACGGACAGCGGGCCCCCGCCGGAGACCATCACCTCCACCATCGACAAGAAGCGGCCGAATCTGGGCGGTCTTGTGTGGGTCAACGCGGTCGCGGGCAGCCTCCACTGCTGCCTGCAGAAAGGGGTCAAGAATAAGGCCGTCACTCCTGTGCCGGCCAATGTGTTGGACGGCTGGCTCAACGGGCAGACTGGGCTCTGGTGGATAGGCGCTCTGAAGGAAGGCCACCGGGCGCTGTGGGACTCGCACGTGGTTATGAACTGGGCCATGGTCTTCATACCCTCTTCGCCGGAGGTGAGTTGAACTCTCGCCTTTTTTGTTGTTGTGTTTCCGGTTTGCGTGTTGGTTCTCTCGTCGAGGAATTTTGTCTTGTATGATGTTTTTTTACTTTTTGGAGAATATTTTGAATATAATACGACGAACTTCTTGCCCCCCGCGTAGCTGCTGCACACCAAGCAGCAGTCGCTGTGGTCTGTCCAGAACAATCCGAGATTGACCACGGGGTAATACTGCGCAGAACGTCACACTTGCCTCTAGTGCACCGGAAGCAGCTGAAGACCTGCTGCTTCTGCTGTAGATCACGATTATCTCCAAGCAGCCCCCCAAGATCGCGGTGGAGACAGTCGTAGAAGAGGCAAAAAATGGTCAACCTCGTGTCCAAAACATCAAGAACAGTGTGTTCTTTTTTCCGCACCGAGAGATAGAGATGGACGTTGTGTCATAATAAAATAAAAAAAAACGAATATGCTGGCTTTCACCGAAACCTACTGCTTATACATACGTACACGCGTGGTGCTTTTTGTTACTCAAACGCTACAAATGTGTTTTACCCCCCTCTTTTTTGCCCAAACCAGCAGCCGCGTACGTTTCTTTTTCGTTGTTGCTCGAGCGCATGCACTTACATAATTACCTCGCGATTCCTCTGCAGAAAATCGTTAGAGCTTCCCCAAAGCATCGCGTACGTACGCTATTATCCACCGGTGACGTGCACCTTGTACCTCCATTTTTGTTTCTTTGACTCAGGTCGGGTGGTCGGGTAGATGCGTCTAGGAAACGCGCCCTTCGTTGTTAATGTTTGTTTTGTTGTGCGAATGATATGGAACTGCTGCGATGAACAGACGTGTGTAGCTGTAACTTGTGGTTGTTGTCTTCACATTAGAACCGTTCTGATCTCCCCTCAGGAGACTCTGATGTCCGTAATGGTCCATCTGACGCGGACCCCTGCCGTGGTCACAAGCTAACTGCCCCACCAAAAGAGGGCGGGTACACCTTTCGAAGCTGTTAGACTACAATAACTTGTTCCGTTGAAGTACATTGAATTCTAAATCTACATGTACGTAGGCGTGTTTCCATCGGGCGCTTCTGCCGATTCACAGAAAAAATTGTATCCTCGGGGGAATGACGCGTGATTCACTGCCGTTGATTGTTGTGTCGTGTTTGCTTTGTGGAGAACAAACCACCCCCACGTTCCCGATCATGTTTGTGAGGGGATCAAGCAAACCCCTTTTTAAAATGAGTCAGAGAAGCTTTGGAAGAAGCAACAGCAGTCACTTCTTGGTCAGCTACAAGTATCTTCGTTTGAGCGTCGATTTCGGCACGAACAGACTGAGGGGGAACTCCAGTCAACGGATGTTCGGAATTTGCAAGAAATGAAGCTCCGCTTCCAGACATTCATGTCGGTAGCATCCGCTATTTGTTTTGTTTTATTCCTCGCGTCGCCCACACGACCACCTGCCTGCTTTTGCTGCTGCTGCTTCACCCCAAGAGAGCTCTTGTTTTGGGGTTCAGTGTCTTGAGAGGTTGACTCACATGCATTCACACATGTTATATTTTGGGATGAGCAGGCCATGATGACGCGAAAAAACGACTACCCGCTCCTGATTTGAGAGAAGCCGTAGGAATGGCGTGTTGAATTCCTCTACAATAGTTTTTCGTTCCCGTGGTTATTGAAAGGTCGGGCATGGTTGACCCAGAGCAATAAGGCCGATAAGCTGTGAAAGTAATGGTTCCATTTGTAGGCACAGCCGGCGCAGCCGGTCTGGTTGGGTTACCTGTTGTTGGTGTCTTCGCATCGGAAAAGACAACCCTTGCGGTCTCTACTCGCTGGCGGTACCATGACATCCATTTTTAACGGTCGAACGCATATGGGGTTCGAATCACGGAGTAAGCGAGCTCTTCTATTTCAAGTGAACAGAAGAAAGAACAGGAGGTTGTTCTCTTAGTCGAGCGCCTTTCTTCGAAGTAAGTATGCGTACAGTACAGCAACAGGAGTTTTTCTCTCGCTTCCGTTCCTGGTCGCGGAAGGTGGAAGGCGCTACCACTGCTGTAGTTCATGTGTACGTTTGGAGGGAAGAGAGTCCCGCACTCTAGTCGCGGTTTACATACGCATATATCAAAATCAAGCACCGCGGGGCGGGGCCTCGGGGAGAAGAACCCTGCTGTGTGACCACGGATATTGCGCTAGCTCCTATCCCCCAGACATGACTGCTGTCAGCGCTGATAAAGGGTGACGAAAAATCTTGGACACCTTCCATGGTTATGGAGAGTGTTGGTGATGTGGTACATGAGCGGGTAGTCTTTCTGTTGTGTGTTTATTTTTACTAGTGAGCGCATAACGATCCGTGTTCCGCTTAGCCGTCGCATGCGTTCCGGAGTCTGGGAAAGATAGGCTATACAACGGCGGTCGACGCGGGGGGCTACGCCCTCCCGCCTCGTCCTGCGTTTGAGATGTGCATGCATGGGAAATGGTAGATGTGAGGTGGCAGTTTCAGGCTTCAGACGCAGTACCGAGTGGAACGGTGATGGTTCGTCTGAGTGGTGGTGTACAGCGGAAAAGAACAATAGATGCAGCATTGAAGTCACGAGAAGCGTGCGTCATCATGCTCCTCAACACGTCTCTGAAACTGCAATGATTTGTTGAACAGAGCGTTGAAGCTTGGCGCACAAATACATGTGGATCTGTCGGTGTGAAAGTGTGGCTTGTACCATAGCTATAGCCACGAGATTACAGCAACAGCTTTAGGAATATGTTTCGCACACACACACCGCCGTCCTCCCCAGAGATCCCGCAGTATGTACCATGACAGAGATTTGTTCCGAGAGCCAGTTTTGTTTTGTCGGAATGTTGCATGTTGCCGTCTAGTCATTTTCTCAAGAAATGTTTTCTGCCTTGGGTTGTGGCGCTACAGCGTTACAGCGTTAGTAACGGTTCACGGTCCACACACACCATGGCTTAATACTTGTGCACCACCGCCTAAGTGGACGGAAGGTAGGCCATGCTAGATACACGGAGAGAAGGAGAGATAACAATGAACAGAAAAGAGATACCGCGCGGCCAATCACAGTCCCGCGCGAAGCGGTCAGGGGGAAGATGCAAGTGCGAACACGTTGTTTGGAGCGGTTTCGACGGCGCGGGCATCGCTTCCGGAGCTCGGCGCCCGGAACCCTCGACGACGGCGTCTTGCGGATAGTGAGGCCTCCCGGGGGCTCCGCGGAGTGGCAGGCCTCCCGGCGCCCTCTGCGGCACCATCCGGCCCCAGGGCGCTACTTGAGCCTGAGCTAATAGTCGCCACCTGTTTTTCTATTCCCTGGTTCTGTTGCAAGGTTAAGGTTTCTCGCCCCCGAAGGCCTTGTAGGCACCCCCCCTCTAAACGGACACATCTTCATCTATCTCTGTTGTGACAGATCGCTGCGAAGAACAACATGGAGGTTTGGCACGACAAGTGCTTGCCCGGCAGCCTGCGCGTGGCCCGGCCGGGGGAGCTCACCCGCAAGATCTTGGATATTGTAGCGGACGACCAGGACAAGGAGCCATCGCAGGTGTTTATCCTGGATGGTTTTCTTACAGTTTGGATTCGGCCACGCTACACAAAGTAGTGCCTTTGATGATGACCATTATTTCGTCGTTTTACCCAACGTACTCTTTACGCTACAAGAGGAAGACGTGGGTCTTGTGGCGGGAAAAAGTAAGTGAAAGGGTAAGGGTTCCACCGACAAGCGGGGTGCGCAGGAGTGCGTGTTTGTGTGTCTTGATTGTGAGCATCGACTGTGTGTGTGTGTGTGTGTGTGTGTGTGTGTGTTCGCGGCCGGCTGACTACTGAAAAGACGTCATCACTCTGAGTGCGGTTGAATACACAACACCTTTAAAAGACCATGATCTGGGACCCCGTGAAGGCGCTTCTAGTCAGAGGGTACTCTGCCGACGATGGGGACGCGCAGGACGACTGCTGCATATGCTAGCTAGCCTGAGGACACGCGGCGAAGTGCAAGCAACAAACCACTTTTTATTTCACCTTTCGCATGCCCACTGCTTTATTTTTATTATCGCAGGTGGTCCACACGCACCTCTGCATCCTCCTGGCGGAGGGAGACGACCTCGAGCTGAAAAGGCCGAGGATGTTTTCGTCCGCAACGACGCCTTCTCCCGGGGAGATTACTACCTCGAAGAAGGCCCTGAGCCACTCGCGCTCGATCTCTTTGTTTGACCTGGGTCAGTCTCTCGAGAAGAATGGCTTGGCGAGAGGAGGAGATGCGTCTCTCGGTGCCATCACAAATCGGAACGTGGCGGGAATTGAGGTGCTGCTGCTGTTGCTGTTATGGTTGTACCTAGTTGTTTTGTGTTGTCTTGAGTATCTGCGGTCCTGAGTGCGGTAGTTCGTCGAAAACGGAGTAGCATTAGTTGAGCCCGTTTTTCAGTTGCTGTCCCGATGCTGTATTGAGTGCTTCCATGACTTCGTCGAAAACAGAGCAACAGTAGTTGAGCCCGTAGTTCCTTCCAACGGAGAGCCTTCGATTCAGAAGTCGACGAGAAGAGCGTTTGCGAGAGAACGAAAAGGATACCCATCCTCTTGAACACGCGCGTTGCCGACTTGACATACAACGAGTCGACACCAGGCCTTGCCGGGGGGGGGGGGG
>CACKRE030004966.1:7453-45766 GCA_902602495.3 Ectocarpus sp. CCAP 1310/34 | reverse complement strand
GGGGGGGGGGGGACTCATGGCCGCGCATGCCGTGGTAGTTAGACCATTCACCTTGTGTCCCTACAAAGCCGGGACGAAGCACTTGGGGGAGGGCGGGGATACGCGGCATCATGAGGGTACATACCTGCTCAATCGCCGCGGCCAGGACGAGATCCCTCTTGGCGAGCAGCGAGGTCACGCGTCCCTTGGCCCCCATACGTGCCGTACGCCCTGCCATGATAAAAAGTTTGCACGGGCAAAGAAAAACGACAGCATCAACCAGAGGCAGCACCAACAGCAGCAGCAGAAGCAGCAGGCAACACGGGGAATGTTTTCTCTCGTCTTGATGAAGTGAAACACAAACACCTGATACGACACCAATGAATATGTACCACACAGGACTCAACAACAGAAGTAGCCCTCACGAAGCACACGCATGATCGGTCGGCCTTTACAGAAACCCGTCTTGCCTTACATGCCACGTGGCAGGTGGAAGCGTAAGCAAGTGTGTCTGCTTTCTAAAGCTCACCTGAGCGATGCAAGTAGTCGATAGGGTTCAGCGGGAAGTCGAACATGACAACGTGGTCCACGTCTGGCATGTCCAGCCCTCTCGAAGCGATATCCGTGCAGACCTGTGGTACGAAACGCAACAACAAACATGCATACAGTGGACGTCCCTGTGTAGTACCGGTTGAATCATGCTTATGCCCGGCATAGTGCCGGTGTTGTCGGCGGGCACACACTGAATTTTCAAGTCATTGTTAGTACATTGAATAGTGCCGGTCCGGTATAGCGCCGGCGGATTTTCTGGGCAGGGACGGACCCCCACTACTGTCGGGCGGGGCTTTGCAACCGTATGTTTGTCGTATTACACACACACGAGTGCCTGACGCGGTCGATTCTCGTTGTCACAGGCAACCTTACCCTAAAAAAGTTACACATTGTAAACAAGATGGACCCGAAGGGTCCGCAAAACAATTTCAGGGACAGATCGATGGCGCCACAGACACAAATAAGCCCAGTACCCAGCCGGTTTCCCTTTCCCTGAACTCACTGAAAATACAACACGTCCCGTTCGACTACTTTGGGTATATCTCGAACGGGTATTATAGTCTTTCTGTGTTTGTGTTTATTTTTCCTCTGACAATATACGGGACGAGGACGAACACAGGCACGCCTTCTTCCTCACCAAGTACTTGGCTTGGCCGGCCTTGAACCTCTCGAGGTTGGAAGACCGCTCGTCGCTAGGCACCTCCCCGTGGTAGGACAAGGCCTTCAGGTCTACTTCCCTTAGTCCGAACTCCGCCGCGCGGCAGCTCTTGACCGTGTTGCAGAACACCAGCGTTCGCTTGAAGTCTCTTCTCTCGTTGTTGTTGTTGTTGTTGTTGTTGTTGTTGTTGTTGTTGTTGTTGTTGTTGTTGTTGTTGTTGTTGTTGGTGGTGGTAAGTCAAGTTCGCGAGCGCACACGCGTGTGAGACATCAGACAACGATGAGAAAGGTGGGTATGAAAACTAAGCGGTGCGCGTACACGGGTATGGGAGATGACACAAGGATATTAAAAAAGGTGGTACAAGAAAGAAGCAGAGGAGAGATGATGCCTTTAACAGTTATTGGAAGCCCTACCCCGACAGAAATGCTATGAGCGCCGATGAACAAAAAAAAACGGTGTCGATAGGTCTGTTTTCGTGGGATGATGCTGCTGCTGTCGTGCGTAGGAAGCGAGGGGGATGGCACAGCACGTCATTTCGCCGCATCAATTCCACACTAGATAGTCTTCATCCCGCACACTTGAAAATCATCACACCGTCGACGCTACATACCTCTGTCCCGAATTCAAATGGCTTGCGGGCCGTTCGAGTCGATTTATTTGATAATTCCTTTCTTTTTGGGTAAGCTAGCCTGTGACGACGGGAATCGACCGGTCAAGTGATAGACTAGTGCGGACAGACCAAGGTACTGGGTAGAGAGATCGGAACGGTTCTTAATGTGAAGACAACAACACAACAACAACAACAACAACACCTGAATCATCACATCTTCGACTCTAGACAAAATATCATCCCCGCACACCGAGCTCATGACATATCACATGACGTGACTGATGGGGGTGACTCACTTGTAGTGCTGCTGGGCGATGTCGATGAGAGCCGACATCTTGTCCCTGCCCTTGATGTCGATCATCACGTGTCTCAAGCTGGGGAGGGTGTGGTGCACGTCGCTAGTTTCTACTTGCCGAACCTTTTTGCATGAAAAACAAAAAACAAAACACAGAGGAAGAACACAAGGGAAATACCGCCCGTCACAACAGCATAATATTAGAGACGCAACACGCGAGCAGCGGTGGCGCCGGCGGTTACAACAGACATATCTATGTACCTTTTCGCGAGAAACGACAAAAAAAATAAATAATTACGTTCCATGGACAACAATTTATCCTTTCACGTATTGTGCGATAACTTCTGGAAGAAAAATATTTGAAGCGCCAAACAACGATGTTTGTGATCGCCTCGTCGAGATACGTCGATACGCAGAATAGAATAGGAGCAGCAGTGACGAACGAGGCAGCACAAGACCAACCTTGGGGTAGTCCCCATCTTCCCCAAGGAGCTTCCGGACGGCCTTAGTCAGCGTCGCCGTCACGAAAATGAATTGTGCCGTGTCTCGGCGGTTGGGGTTCGCGAGCAAGGGGCGGCTGAGCTTCTCGATGTCCGCTGCGAAGCCCTGCGTGAGCATCGTGTCCACCTCGTCCACGATTACGTAGTTCGCCTACGTACGGCAAGTTGTGTGAGGGGCCTCGTCATCGAGAAACATTGCTGTCGGCCGGACCGGGAAGGTTAGATTGCTACACCTACTGCTGTAGTTGGCTACCCGAAAACGAAGCACCGATGCAGGTGTGCAACTCGGCAGCTGTTCAAGTCTGCAGCGGTACGTCTGCAGCTGCGTTGTGTTGGATGGGAAACGACACCCAGCACAACGCGCGTTCGCGGCAGACGCCCGATACCAACCACCACTCGCCCGCACATTGGATCGACACCAAGCGCAAACAGACCGAAAAGCTGTCCGTGCGGAAGCCGCTCGTTGGTTGCATCGAAGGGCGCCGAGCACGCGCTCGACAGCGGCCAAAACTTCTTCGTCCACCAACAGCGACGAGGTTCGAGTTCAAAGCAAGCGCAGCAAGCAATCCCATACGCCGCCCACTCTTGCCTGTACACCCTTTTAGGTTGTTTTTTCATGGAAACATTATAGTATCCCCACTTCCGGTGGTGCTGATGTGTGTCTGGGGTGTTCTGTTTGTCTGTGTCTTGCGCGTGAGATTGTAGTCGCTGGTGCTGCCGCCAAGTTCTTTCCACCTGCTACTTCTCTTGCCGGCTTGCAACCACGCGCTTCATTTCCAACGCAGGTGAAAAACCACAAACCAACGACCATGACGACGTTCAACAGCATGTACAAACACCAGCCACCACACACACCGATGCCAATAGAAACGACCGTCATTGGTAACAACAAGAGATGACTTAACTTACCTTGCTCATGAAAAAGTTTCCAGCCTCGTGGTGCTTCAGCAGACGACCTGCATCACGCATGCATCACCGCCATCATATCGCACCGCCGATATATACAATGCACCGCGAGAGCCATGTTCCAAAGATTGCCCCGCCCGAAATTGTGAGAAAGGGGTAGGAGGCCAAAGCCCAACGCAAGGTTCGCAGCGGGACCGACGGCGGGAAGAGGGGCGGCGTGTGAGGGGGGGTATGAGCAATCCGGTAGGAGGCCAAGCTCACAAACTTCGACTAAATTGTAGATATTGCATGAAGGTTAAGGTTCTTCGACGATAACCTATTCTCGGTCGCTCACGAAATGTAACACGGAGGACACTTCGGCGCGTAGAAAAAACAATGCTGCACATCCGACAGGCCGCGTTGCGGCAATCTACGATGTCCGTACCCCTACCCCCCTCTATATTTTCCTTCCTACCCCCCGTCCAACACCTCACCCCATGCTTACCATCACATCGTACATGCGGCGAGACTGCAAAATGGAAGGCAGGCAAAGCACAGCGGAGAACAGAACAGCTCGGGGAGGGGGACTCACAGCCAGGAACCTATCCTTCTACTCCCGCCGGATCCTGAATGATTGAGTATTGCGGGGCCGGCCGCAGGAATATACAGGGCAAAGAGACCACTATTATAGCACTACTGCTGTCAGAGACGAAAAAAATAGCAAGCTCTACGAACAATACGCAGGAAGGGAAATAGTCCTCGACTGACTTTGGGGAGCCAGCTGTGCCCTTCATGAAGACCTCGAGAAGTGCCTCCAGAGGGGAGATAAACAACAGAAGAAAGGAAGCATAACAGCAGTGCCTCCACAGGGAACATAAAAAAAAAGAAGCGTTACAGAGAAATTTTGGGTACACGCACCTGGAGTGCCGACGACGATGTCAACGGTACCGGCGAGCCTCTGCCTCTGCTTGCCGTAGTCCTCCCCCCCAACCACCCCGCACGACGAGAACTTGCAAGAGCGGGACAGCCGCTTCGCCACCTCCAGCACCTGCACGGCCAGCTCCCTCGTGGGGACAAGCACGATGGCTCTCGGCCGCTTGGTCTGGCGGATCGACTCGCCGCCCTCCTCCGCTTGAGCCTGTTTGTTGGAGTCCGTGGGGTACGTGTGTTAGAGTAGTTATTGCCATCGACCGCGCCAACAATGAAAATACGCCAGTTTCGTAGCCGAATAAAGAGACACCCAACACGTTCAAATAAGTGACAACCTGCTGACCAATGAAAATAAGCCAGCCTTGTAGCCGATACCCCCCGTTCAATATCACGATCGAACGGTACTACCGGCAAGGGGGGCGCAGGAGTGGGACGACAGTGCCCTGATGCTAAAGTACAAGAAAAACACTTAATCCTATAATGCATTGTGTGTTTGTGTGGGGGGGGGGCTGGACAGGGCTCTCGTGTAGGCATGAGGAATGTGGTGCGATTGCTGATGGGGTTGTCCTCCTTCGCGTGGTAGGGCAAACCCGTGCGCATGGGTATCGTAACAAAGGACATAATGATCTGTGTATGTGTTCCACATGGAGGGGGCTGCCCTACCAGCCCTCCGCTTCTGTTGCACAGAGAATAACCATTGGAATCAAACATGAGAGTCTTTAGAACATAAACACCAACCCCCAGCGTTGCGTTCATTCCACCGATACAGGTGGTATGTAAGAGAGGCATGCTTGGAATGCATAGTATTATATCTTGTCATCCGCATCAAACCTAGTTGGACTGATGCAAACGTGCCACTTTCTGTCCTGAGACCCAGCACGCGTATGCCGAGCCTTTGGAGGCTCTCTCCGTGAGGCCTACAGCGCACCCTACTTCCTCCTATCCTGCCATTGACGCACCTCCTCCACCTTCAGCTGCTGGATGAGGGGCATCAGGTAGGCCAAGGTCTTGCCCGAGCCAGTGGAAGCTGCGAAGACGACGTTGCCGCCGTTCAAGATCTGCGGGATGGCTTTCCTTTGGATCTTGCTAGGGCTGTTGAACCCTGTTGATTTTCGCCACAAGCAAGCATATGTCCACGAAGGTCCATGATGAGGGAAGGGCAAAATACGAGGTTGGAGGGTCGGGTGCGAATGGACAGATAAATGCAGCGGAGATTACGAAAAGCGCAAAGGGTGTGCCGCAGCGGGTGGCGAAAGCTTAGGCCTTGTTGCGCCTGGCGTTTCTTCCATGACGCCGAAGGTGGCCATCGCCGGGGCGCCTTCTTGAGCGTGCGCCCGACCAAAACATAGGAGACATCCATCGTCACCTGTATCAACCACCAAATGATTCCGTGAAGCACACAGCCGTAGCCGACCTCATGAGCATGACAATCGTTGGCGCTGGAAAGCGCTACCACGGGGTTCCACCAAAATCAGCTGGAAAGCAGCAATACCCATGGCTTTCCACCAAAACGGGAATAGTGCACCCTCGGGGGGCATCCATTGCGAGACATCCTTCTATGTACGAGAAGGGCCGAAGCGTGATTGCTGGTGACTTCCCTAGAACCCGCGCCTAGCGCTCTGCGGTATCTACAGTACATGTCCGAAGTTAGACTTGGCTGTTGCTGGGCAGGAGCCAGGTTTAGACGAAAGCAAAAGCCCGTTTTATCAGTTGGGGACATACTCTCTTTCAGCGGCAAACTGAAGACAATGACGAAAGCAACCCGCGGGGTCACCATTGGGAGCGACCACCAGCAACTATCGACAAGCTTCACGGTTCCCAACAGCTTCGTGCACCCCCCCTCGCTCGCCCTCCTCGCTGCTATATTCCGTTCTCACTTACAGCCAGTTGTACACGCATTTTCCAACAAGTCAAACTGCAACTAGAAGAAAATATGACCCACACCTCCTCACCAAACTCCTCCATGGCATCGACCAGGTCATCCAGGAGCCCCAGGCCCGTGAAGTCCACCTCCTCGATTGCCTCAGCCTCAGGCCCCCGGAAGGGCCGGTCCGACACCATGCCCAGAGCCGTGCGCCTCCGGCGGCGACTCGGCGATGCCGCCACGGCCGCCACTCGCAACGCCTCGCTCGTCCTCGCGAACGAGCAGGAGGAAGCAGAAGAGTGGAGCAAAGATACTGGGGGGGATGACGTCGACCCCCACCGGGAGTTTCGGTAGTGCTGGGCTGCGGGGCAGAAGCCTAGCATACCACATGGTCGACCTGTTGAGGAGGTCAACACGGGCCGTACAACCGCAGCCGCAGCGGCCGAGGTCGTAGGGCCGGTGGCGACGGACAGGGCGCGGCAGCGCCCCAGGAAAGACATCGCCCCGAGAATCACGGCGGTTGGCCTGTTCGGTTGCCTCCGCTTCATGTGGGATCGTGTTGTCGCCGAGCGCTGCTGTCCTCGAGCACGCTCACCTGCCTGTGTTGCATCCTAGCGAGGGCCGTGGGCGGAGGTGGGAAAGGCGGCGGAACCTCGATTTGACTGCGTGACGCACGGAGCCCCCGGATTCCGCGATGCCCCTTACGCGCCACGTGCCCGTCATGCCTCCCCGCGTGGTAGTGCTGGCTTCACTTGTGAAAGAGTGAGAGGTGAGAGCTCTAGACGGGCGGATCCCCGATCCACGGGTAAAAGTCAGGGTAGAGTTCGTTCTATCAGTGGTTAATGATTTGTAAAGTAGGGATGGAAGTCAACGGATGACCGCTACTGCTGTGGTAGGATGGTTTCTCAGCACATGCATGCTCCGCTGTGCGGCGGTGGTTGAAGCAACAACAGCAGTGTTTGTAGGAGAGTTGCTGCAGCAGCTGCTGCCAGAAGTTGCACGTTGTTTATCTGTGGCCTTCCGGGTTGCCGTTGATTGACGGCCAGTGGGCATGGTGCCGCTGGCTGCGGCCGCCTTTTGCTCGCCTCGACGAATCTCTCATCCCACAACATGCAGTGTTGGCGGGGAACAGCAACAACACATAACGACATGAGAGCATCATGTGCATGCCAATGCCCGCGTTGCCGACCACGTGTATCTGATGTGGTCAACACCACCAAATCCTGCCTACCCGCCAGCTCAACACCCCCACCCAACGATTATCTTGCCGCCGCTGTCACGACCGGCTATTTGATGACTGCCTTCTGCCTACAGTCCAGAGGCGGGAAACGACAACTAGAATAATGGTTCCACCGGTGCGAACAATGATGGCCCTCTGCGCGCCAGCGGCCCTGGTCGCGTTCGTTGTGCGGCCCAACCCCGGCTCCTCCGTGATCCGAGCACCGGCATCGGTGCCAGCAGCCGCCACTTCGAACACCCAGGTGCGACCGAATCATCACGGCGATTGTCGGGAACAAGCGGGCTTTTTTGGCCTTCTTTTGCACTTGTTGCTGTATCGACAACGGGCGGTGTGTCTCGTAACCCCACATTCGGCGGCCTGTGTTGATGTACGTATCTCCTTCGCATGTGTGCATGGAGCCGGCAAGCTTTCAATAGCAATTGCGGTACTGTCTTTGTATGAAATCCTTATGGCTGATGTTTTTGCCTCGTGTGAGCATGCTTTTGGGTACCTATTCCAGTGTTGAGTGCGTGTCGCTTGTGGGCGACCCTCCCTCTCAGTGATCGTCGCCGGCCTCTGATTTGTAGATACGATCTTGGACTCTTGGTTATGGTCGTCATGCGTCTCTCTGTGGGCAATTGCCTCCTTGCGAAAGCCTTCTGCCGAAATGAGCGTTACATGCTTTTCTACATCACTCAAGTCTTCGGCTCTTGTGCCACTGGCACCCCCCCCCCCGCCCCGCTCCGCCTCCGGGGATTTATTAAACTCCACATGCTCTTCCTTCGACATCTATCTCTCGGTCCTGCCAAATCCGTTACCGCAGAAGCAGCGAGTCGGTCCGCTGTTCGCGAAGCCCCTCTCCTACGAAGTGACGCACAAGCCGGCGGCCAATAGCTCCATCATCCTTAGCCTCGATATGCCGGGAGAGACGACACAGGTTATGCCCCTACTTGTTTGGTTCGGTCACGGCCCGGATGCATTAGCGGGGCCATGTGTGGGAAGTGTGGAGTTGTTTCGTCTGTACCTCCTTTTGGTATGCATATGCACGTCTGTATCTCTTTTCGGTGCGTACGTCTCATCAAAATCCAAACACCAGCGAGTAGACACTGCCACCCTACGGTATGTTGTGTGTGATTTGCCATTCCTCTTTTTGTCGCGTCTTTCCTGCGGGCCAGGTGGATGTAAAAGTTGGCGATGACTTGGTCTGTCTCTCGCGTTATGTGATTGGGTGGCCCCGTGATTACCTCTACAAAACCAAGATCTGTTCCGAACACAACGGTGTGGATACAAGCATTTGTACTTCAAGAATGAGGGTCACAGACACTGAACGACGTACCGCGGATTTTTCGCAAGGGGTTGACGAAGGTTGCGGTGCAACGTGTCTTGTAGTTGTAGCAGGTTCGCCTGTATCGCAAGCGCAAGTGCAGACGGGAGGAAACCGGCTGTAGGGTTGGGACAGTGTGGATCATCGTAGACAACAGTGGCGTGGGAAGGGGAAAGACCCAGCTCCTCTGGCGCTGTAGCGTGCCAAAGCAGGAGCGCTCGTCACCCTTTGGTCGGAGAGTAGCTTGTTGGTTTGCGTGTGGTGACCCTGTGATTACCTATACAAAACCAAGATCTGTTCCGAACACACGGTGTGGATGCAAGCATTTGTACTTGAATATGAGGGTTCACCGCAAATAGGAACGTACGAGGGCATACCTCTGCTGGTAGTGCACGCTACATAAATAGAAAAAAACGTTTTGTGTCTGCTGGTCGTGGAGGTGTGAAAAGTTCTTGCAGTCGTATGGTCCGAAGGTTGAGGTTTGCTGAGCCGTGCACGATGACAGCAACAATCTCTGGTTATCATGTACGGTGTGATGTCTCCCAAATATGGGTAGAGCCACCACCACGATGCTTTTCTCCGAGAGGACATATACACGAGAGCGTCGCCACCGACGTTGAGCATAGTCACTTTGTCGTCATGCGTCTAAATTTTTGTGCGTGGTTGTTGTCTTGCTTTTCTTCTTGGTTTTGACTATTACGCCGTTGTGTTGGCTGTATGCTACCATTCTGTCATTCGTTACTGAATTGCTCCATTGTTTGGTGTTCTCCTAGGCAGCCCCCGAACGCCGCGTGATTCTGTTGTTCAATTGTGTTCCCCGAAACCCCCGTGGTTCGAAGGTCACTACTACTGTCGTTCATGATGTAGAATTCCACCCACCCACCCACCCACCTCCCGCGGTCTTTTCTTCGTCGCTGATCAGCTCTGCTACGACAAGGCTATCCGAGCCCTGTCCAAGGAGGCCGGCAACTCCATCCCCGGTTTCGGCAACAAGGGTAACAAGGGCAACATCAAACACCCCCCCGAGGTGCGTCATAATTTGAGCGACCTCTCGCAAGTTATCACAGTAGGGGACGTTTGGCCATCGGCGATCGATCCTGTGGGAACAGCAGTGCCAGGTTATCTCGATGACGCGTGGTCATGGGTCGGACAACTATAAGGCATGCAAAACATTAGTACGCCCCGAGGTGTGTCAGACAGGACGCCTCCGCCTGCGACGGTTCCATCCCTCCGTCTGAATCACAAGATGTCGACTTTACTCTGGCGTTGCTGCTGCGTGTAGTCTGAGCTTGCGGTGTTACAGTAGATGGTGATGTCGATCCGGGGCACCGCAGATGAGTACCGACTGCGTCTCCCCGGCGGCGCGCCGTGCCGTTGGATTAGATGCATTTCATGGGGCAAGAACAACGGGGGGGTTGTACTCGTAGTCGTGCATGCCGTAGTCGTTAGACCATTGACCTCGCATCCCTACAAAGCCGGGACGGAGCACGCCGGGTTCTCACCGGACCAGGCTCTCATATCACCAAGCGCGAAGGGCCTTGAGGTATTCGGCGAGTTGCTTGTTTGGGGGGGCGGGAGGGGGGGGTATCTTCGGGTGGTTGCAGTTCAGTCGCAGAGGTGCCGACCTCAAGTTAGAGGTACGTAGCACCGCCGTCAGCGGTAAAACGGCGAACGTATGTATAAACCGTGAACCATTAATCCCTAGGTGGTGAGTGCTGTTAGCGACTGTGAAGAAGAAAAAAAAATGGAGCTGTTTGTCCTCCTTCGGGAGGGGAGACTGGCGCCCGCTTTTCCTCGTGGGGGCGATGAGCGTTATCGACATGTGCACGTCAGTCCGAGCCGACTTTGCTCCGTTACCCTGCGTGGTGATTTCGTCAGCAATCATGCCCAAGTGTTGGTGTTGTCGTTTTTAGCTCTCTGTAGTTTGTTACTTTCTCGGCCTTGAAGAAAAAAAGTTTGGCGTTGTTTGTCCTCCCTTGGGAGTCCCTTGGGAGGGGAGACTGGCGCCTGCTTTAGTCCCCGTGGGGGCGATGAGCGTTATCGACATTTGCACGTCAGTCCGAGCCGACTTTGCTTTGTTGCACTACGCACTACGTGGTGATTTCGTCAGCAGTCATGCCCAAGGGTCTGCTCTCACTTTTAACCTTCTTTATGATTTGCTTATTTCGCGGCGGTGAAGAAGAAAAAATTCGCGTTGTTGTTCTCCCTTCTTTGGGGGAATAGGGGCGCACGCTTCAGTCCTCGTGGGGGCGGTGAGCGTCATCGACATTTGCACGTCAGTCTGAGCCGACCTTGCTTTATTGTGCTGCTGAATGTCGTCGGGGTGCGCTAGGTAGCCCATTTCTGCAGCGCAGATTTGCATGCTTTTTCCCTTCTTTTGTTTTATGGGCGCGTCGCCGGCTGTGAAGAAGAAAAAAATGGCGTTGTTGTTCTCCCTTCTTTGAGGGAATAACGGCGCTCGCTTTAGTCCTCCCGGGGGCGGTGAGCGCTATCGACATTTGCACGTCAGTCCGAGCCGACTTTTAGATACATTGTTGGGACCCCTACATATATTTCTGTTGTGTGTGGTTGAGTTGGCTTTTGACCGCCTCCAAGCTCTTGATCGTGTCTCATGTCCCAACACAACCGGTTAAAGAGGGAGGTGGTCAAAATTGAAAGTGGGGGTTCAGTTTTTGAATGAATCACGGGATTGTCAGGAGCTTTCGTGTTTTCTAGTTGGCGATTTCGGCGCTTACGAAGTCCGTGCCTGTCCTGCAGCACTCCCCGACTTTGGTTCCTTCGGCTACAGTGGGGGGCGTGGTTTTGTGTGCTGCTTTGAAGCAATTGACTGCTGTAACGAAGTTTTCATTAGGGCCGAAGCTTTGAGACACACCATGTAGATGATGGTTTGCGAGAGTTTTTTGTAGGCAGTAGGCTGTAGGCGAGAACGTGCCGTCGTGTGCCTTTGCTGGTGTTTGTCCACCGCACTCTTCGGCCTCTTCGCCCCCGCCCCCCCCCTCTCTCTCTCCCCCGCATCACGTTGCGTAACCCTTGCATTTTTTTTGTTGCGATATGTTCACCTTGATTTTTTTTTTCTTGTGTCACCGATCAGGTGATCGAGAGACACTTCGGTATGGAGGAGGTCAAGGGCCAGTCGCTCAAGGTTATCTCCGAGGTTGTTGTCAACGAGGTGCGTGCGTCTTTTGTTGGGGTGTTTGTCGGACGTCGTTGTTGCTGTCCTACGTCGTAGCCAACCTTGTGTGCAACCCGTTCACCAATGCTTTCTTGCACGTGTGGTGCGGGCTCATCTGCAGCGTTTGGCCTAATGTATGGTTGTGCTGAACATGGGAAATCAGGCCTTGAACAACCTGGATATTTGAATACTTGCATCTGATGACCCCAGGCTGAGCTATGAGCTCGGCGACGCCTACCATGTTGATTGCTCGTTTCGGGGATGTTATCTTTGGAAATGAGGTGATCAATACAATTATTGGATCTGATGACCTTAGGCTGAGTTCTGAGCTTGCCGTAATCGACTCTACCATGTACGTTGCCTGTGTAGGCGATGTTAAGCTTTGGAAATCAGGCGATCAACATAACTGTTGCATCTGATGACCTCAGGCTGAGCTCCGGCCGGCAACAAGAAACCCAAACCCTACCCTTACCCTTATATCCTTGGCGTGGTGATACCTATCGTGGGGTACCCAGGCGATCAACAACTTGGACGTGAAGGCTATCGGCAGCGCCGAGCTCGTCCAGGACATCTCGGTAGTCACGCAGCTGTTCACCCCGGGGGCACCGATGATGCTCGAGGTCAAGGTGAGAGCTGCTGGTGGTGTTTGACGTTCTTGTGGGTCGTGTTTGTGTGTTTGGTGTGTTATCTGCCTCGGGAAAGGGGGGCGGGGGGGCTGGTGTACATCCTGCACACGCTGGTTGTTCAGGAGCCGTACGTATCTTTTTGAAGAGTTCCGCGTAAGTGCTTGCGGTGTCGTGTGACTTCGATAGAGGTATTGCGGTCTACTCATCGGGGGGGGGGGTCGTAGATTGACGTCTTTCCAAATACAATATCTTGATGATGTTTGTCCCTTCTTTGAAGTTCGACGTACAGCTGTTGCTGCTGTCTTGATGGTCTTCACAGTACAGTCAGTAGCGGCTACGGGCTCAGGGAGGATGGGGACAAGCACAAAACTCTTATCTCAACATCCGGTTTACGTCCCCAGTGTTGGTTGTTGTTGTCGGTGGCCGTAGTGCTACCTCATCGTGCCGACATACCATCGCTGAAGCTCCCTTATTTGTGATCGTCATGTCTCATTCATGACGGCATCATTGCATGTGGCGCAGTCTTGTCTCGAGCACTCGTTCACGAAGGCGTCGTTGCATGTGGCGCAGTCGCAATGCTCGCGAGACGTGCGACCTGGGGTGTCCATATACCGAATAGATCAGATCCCCTTCAGCTAGGCCGAAACAGCACAGTAGCTCTGTTGTTTCATGGTGTATGCGTCCCGCGTGAGCTAGCTTTGCCACTCTGCTTGGAAATTTAGGGACCGTTGTGATCCGAATGGTCGTATGTTTCCAAACAGTGGTATTGCGTGGGTGGTAGGTGATCTGTAGGGTATCTGCCATCCGCTCATATATGAAGGTGAGCTGTAGACAACCATGGAAGCCCATGACCTGAAATGCGGAAACACGCGGGAAACGAAGATGCTTTCATGGCCGTGCTATCGCCGAGCAGTGTATCAAACCCTCAACTTGATTTTGTTTTGTCAGATGGACGTGTGGCCGGAGGTAAACATCGTAAAGGAATACACTGGGTTCGAGCTGGAGGTCGAGGAGCCGCCGATCGACGAGCCACGGTAGGTACAGAACCCACCCTCGGTGGATTTTGCTGGGCGAAAAACAGAGCTCCCGCTAGCCGCGTGGGTAGCTTGCTTGGCAAAGTCCGGTGACATTCATTCCCGGGGGGCGTTGGTACATTCTGCCGCTCTTCTCTTCGTTCCTTTCGCTATTCGGTGTCATTCTTAATATGCGAAGTACATTGCTTCCGACCCACCTCCTATAGCCTGATTAAAGGGTCGTAAACGGACATGCCGACTTGGTCGCGATGGTCGATAAAAGACGAGTCGCCATCCTCGCTTGACCCTGTATGTCGTTGTACAAAACTCATGGACGTTTTCTGTAGGGCATCGGAAGTGCCACAGAACTCACAGAAGTTTCCTGTAGGGTAGCGAAAGTGTCACAGAACTCGTCTGTAATGTCCTGTAGGGTTGATATGTACCCGGAAAGACATCACCGGCAGAACACACCCGTGCAATTCATATTCCGAAGGGGTGCCGTCGTGATCGCATGGCTCCTCGTCGAAGAGGCTAGCGGCCGCCGCGGACGGCCGAGCAGGCATCGGAAGTGATTAAGCGTTGCCTGTTGGTTCCCCGCGTCTGTCGCAGTCGCCGCTTCGTACATTTCAGTATGATCTATGTTCCAGTTGGCCTTCTTAGTTGGGGAACAAAAGGGCTTGAAAGTGGTACTTCCTGGCGATTATCTTTAATTTTGTCGAGCACAGACTTGCGGGCCTCTTTAAGGTAGCTCCGGCGCAGGAGGTGGCACTCGCCGCAGCGGACGCTGGTGATGTCGGCGTTGAGTTTCGGTGACTGCCGCAGCTACCTTAAATGGGCCCGCAAGTCTGTGCGTGACAACTTGAAAGAGAATCGCCAGCAAAGACCCCACCGTTAACCCCTTCTGTTCCCCCACTTCACGTATACAAACTCGAGGCTCCTGGGTTTGTAGGCTGGATTGTCGGGATTCCCGAGGTTTGGAGTTTTGAAGTACCGCGCGGAGATTCCCGAACCATGATTATTGTTTTCACATGTCGTAGGTGTTGGTATGTGCAGATAGCATGGGGACGCACGCATCGATTTTTGACGTTTAGCATCTGCATGTGGTGTTTTCCCTTGGGAATATGTTGATCGCTTTTTTGTGTGTCAGGCGCATGTGATTTGGACCTGCACAACTTCTCGCTCACATGGAGCCCTGGTGGCACACGTGACTAGTGCATAGCTCCATCACATCACTGCCTTTGCCACTTACTGTGCTGCTGTCGTCATGGTATCTTCGGGCATGAGCTGCGGGCACCATGTAGATAGGACGTCCTCCTTCTGCCCAAAACGACCGAGTAGGATCGAGTCTGCTGGTTGAAACTAGTGATGACCGTCGTTGTTTGTGAAGTGGTGCTATGCAAATAATACAATTGGTGTGATGCTCTCGTCACTTCCTCTTGCCAATATCAATCCAACCCTACCCCTTGGGACGATGTCCCCAGGTCGCTCAATTTCGTCTCTGACCATCTGTCACCCACCCCCTCTTGTGGGAAATGGTTCTGACTAACCTCCTGTACTCCCGTGTCTGTCATTATTTGCCAGCGTGGCGGCTGCATGGAAGGGTCTCCAAGAGCGTAACGTGGTGTTGGAGGACACGGAAGAAGGCTACGCCGCACAGCTCGGCGACTCGGTAAGGGCGTGTTTGTTGTGTGGGCCGCGTAGTATCGTTTGTCGCCCAATCTGTTGATCTTAGAGCAACATCCATGATGCATCATTCGTCTTTCGCGCAGTGTGAACCAAGCGCCAGATTTCCGTTTCCAGTCTGTGTTCATGCTGACCCGTCATTGAACACCGGGCGTGTTTTTTTTTTTTCTGGCCCGTTATTAAACACCGGGCGTGGTACTGTGGGTATGGGGTGTATTAAGCTGCATAGTCGTGGTCCCAATGTTAAGCGTGCCGCGTGGTGTAGTGTGGCAACGGCCGTCGACCCTCTTAAATCGTCACCTCATCTCATATCGATATCGCAACAGGGCCACCGCCCTGTTGTACCGAGGCCCTGCACGTATCGTGCACGGTGTTGTGTTCGGTGTTCACGGGTGTAGCCTTGCTTGCTTGTATCGAACGCACGTGCGGCGTACATGACGACCTTGCATGCACACCGCACACACTCTAGGTGATCGCGAACATGATGCCCTTCCGGGAGAACGCGGACGGGTCGAAGGGGGAACAGCTGCCCAACATCGCTTCCGGGGAGGGTGTTGACATCGTCCTCGAGTCTGGCAGGTAGGGCATGGGGCATGGGGAAGAACTGAGCTATTGAGCAGCAGTGTTGAACGTTTTCGCGTTCAAGTTTACCGCTTTTCGTCGTTTCCGTGTCTGTGCCTCGATGGTGTTGATGTGCCTCGCGTTCAATCCATCTCGTGTCGTGTGTATGTCTCAATACGCTTCATTCCTCTCATGCCTGCCTGCAAAAAAGTTACAATAACTCGAAATGTATCTGAACAAGTTGCATGCCTCGTATGTCTGTCTGAAAAAGGTACATGCCCGGTCTGGCGGAGGGCATGGAAGGAGTGAAGGCGGGGGAGACCAGGGAGATCAGGATCACGTTCCCGGACAAGCTGGGACCCCAGGGGGGCGACCTCGAGGGGACTAAGGCCGTCTTCGAGGTGGAAGCCGTCGAGATCAAGGTAAGACCGCACCCAACTCCACACCACCCCATGAAGAACGTTAACGTTAACGTTAACGTTAACGGTCGTTGGTGTAGCTTGACTTGTGGCCGTCTGTGGTATCTTGGAGGTAGAAGCAAGCGGTGGACGTTTTTGGTGAACCGGCACCGGATGAACTTTCGTTTGTTACCTCTCGTGCGCAATTTGTGCTCTGGTGTTTTGTGTGTTTTTGATGTCGCTGGTTCGTTGGATCCGACTGTTGTAGGTCACGGTGATGTCGACGTCACTTTAAAGATTATGATGTCGTAGCTGTCGTCAAAGCCTCCCTCTCACATATCTCCTCCATGTCTCTCATCTCCTTCAGCCGGCTTTTGTATGGCTGGTCTCTGGCGAGCGAGGAGCTTGCACGGCTGCGTCATTCTCTCTATAGGGTGTTTCCTGCAGGAGTTTTTCTATGTTGTGAGACCTACAGACAGGCAAGACCATGTTCACCCTTGACCTTCGTCCTCGCTGGTGATTCCCTTACGCTACACTACAGATGCACAGCAGCTGCGTAGAGCAGGTCAGCAAAGTCATCACAACACCGAACAAGCTAAATCTAGTTACACCGGCCTTTTCCCGTTCGTCTACCACTGCCGTCTGTCGTTCTTGGCCTCAATCGTTAATCGTTGCCTTTTTGCCCTGTTCGTTTGTTCTTGTTGCAGAAACGCGAATCCATCACCGCCGCCTCTTTTTGTTTTAGCAGAAATGCAATCCCACCGATTCGGTGGTCTCGTCTTGACCTTAGATCGTCTTGTTTTTTCTTCTTGTTTTTTCGCAGAAACGTAACGTGCCAGAGGTGAACGAGGACTTCGCGCAAAGCATCCGCGAGGGCCTGACTCTGGAAGAACTGACGAGGGAGGTGGAAAAGGCGGTCATGGAGGAGACCGGGACATCCAAGAAGGACACGCGAAACAAGTGCGTAGTTATTTGTGACGCTGGTTTACCAGAAAACTTGACAATTTTTAAAAGGATCTTTTGATTTGTTACAGCGGACATGCCGATACTAGGGAGCTCCCAAGCCCTCGTTTCTACACGTAGATTGGGTGAGTGGATTCGCGCCGGGTACTCGGCGTAGACGCGCACATCATGTATTTCGAGAGAGACAGAGAGGAAGAGCTTGCCCGAGTGTTGTACCTCTGTTGGTTGTGGACAAGAAGTCGATATCATCTTCTAAGATCGATCATACACGTCTCCCGCCGCCCTTTCACCTTCCAGTCCAACGGTGTTTGTTGCCATCTATCTGTGCGAGCATGTTCGTCTTTCACAGTCTTACCCCATGTTGACCACCGCGGCTACTTCACGCTCCCCCCACCCCCTCCTTGGCGCTCCCTTGTTGCATCACGCCTGCTTAACTCCAACGCCCCCCGCCCCCTGTTTTTGTCTTTCTCTGGTGTTTCGTCTCGTGGTCTGTATTTTTTATTTTTGTGTTTTAATGTTTTTCTTCAGGGCCTACGAAGAAGCTCTCCTAGAGACGTGCTCGATTACCATCCCGGAGACGTTGATCGTGGAGCAGGCCCGCGAGAAGTTCGCCATCATGATGACTGAGTTTAAGGACCAGGGGGAGTCGGACGCTAAGATCCAGAGCATGATCACGAAGGAGGTTGGTTCTGCCTGCTCTTTATTTCGTTATTTTTTTCATATTTTTCGTATTTGCTCTTGTATTTTTGGCTGGGGAGGTGTGGAGGTCCGACGAATCGAAATCAAGAATCCAAAATCGATGTTGGTGTTGGAAGGTACTGAGCAGAGACCGGAAGGGGGTTTGGTATGACGACAACAACAGCGTCGGCAGGATGCTTGAGACGTTACAGCAGCACGAGTGGCTTGCCGGGTAGGGCTCGCTGCTTTATCTTAACGCTGTTGTCTTGCGGAGTATTCATCTGCTGTTGTGCAATCGTTGCACGACGACATGCTTACGTCAGCACCTCTCGCGGGGGGGTGGGCGGCAGATGGGGAATAGTAGATAATTTCGCAGATTTCGTAGATCGGAAACGAGCCTCCACCCCGCGATTTTTTACATGTGCGTGTTGTTCACGCTCAGCCCTCATCTCAGAGGCCACGTACATGTTATTCTGCTGTCGCCTCCCCTCTATTCATTATCCGCATATTACATCATGAACCATCGTTCCTTCTTTTTTTTTGTCCCTAACTGCAGAACTTTGCATATTACATCATGAACCATCGTTTTTTTTTTTTTGTCCCTAACTGCAGAACTTCGCACATTACATCATGAACCATGGTTCTTTTTTTTTATGTCCCTAACTGCAGAACTTCGCCAAGTACGTGGAGGTGGTGAGGAAAAACGTCACCCGAGGCTTGACCCTGAGCCTCATGTTCACCCACATCGCCGAGAAGGAGGGCCTTTCGGTATGTTACATGTCCAGTCATGGTTTTGTGGTTACTTCCGGTTTGGCGTGTTGTTCCGTGCCGAGAAGGAGGGGGCCGTTCGGTACGTCCCGTTTCCATTCATGGTTTTGTGTTTACATCCGGTGTGGCGTAGGGCTCGTTGTGATTCGTCCGCGCAGCCTAGCCTCTTTTTGCCACCCCTACATTATGAGACATGTTGAACTATTTTTTTTTATTCCAGCTTTTTTTTTTCTTGCGGAGTCCATAACGATTTGTTTGGACTCCGCGTATGGGCGGAGCTTGGATTTCTGTTAGCCGTTCGATATACGTTAGAGCTTGCGATGCCGGTCACTGGCGATGGTTTTTGTTTTTTCTTTTGAGTGTGCGGTCGAACGTAGCTGGGAGTGTTGCTCACCCTCGATATTCCCGTGGTTGGTAGACGACGCACAAGCGCTCGCATGTTTGGTTCGTGTTCTGCATCGCGCTAAATTATACTTTGTGCCACGGGAACCTTATATAGTTTAGCCCTCCCCCAATTTTTTTTTTCTTTTTCTGATTCCCAAACCGCCGTTGTCTAAGGGTCCCAGATCGTGGCCTTGTACTGTAGAAGCATTTTCTTTTATCAACCGCGCTGAGACTGGCGGCTGTTCATTGGCCAGCCGGTTTATCGCGTTCGATGCTCATAAAACACCCACACCAACGTACACTTGTGCAGTACGAGAAGAGCGAAGTGGACGACCAGATGGACCTTCTCAGAGCCCAGGCCAAGGGCCAGGAGTTCGATGAGGCCAAGGCTCGGGACAAGATCGAGGCACAGCTAGAGCGAGAAATGGTGAGGAAATGAAATATACTCGAGTCTACAGCGGCGCGGGTGACAATTAGTCGGCTTGAGCAGAGAAAAGAGATTGGCTTACATCATTCGTGATGGCGCGATACACAAAAGTCTTCGCCGTCCGCCTTCTGGACGAGCTTTAGTAGACCATGGCGTCAGGAGTCGCCGTTGGGGCGCGGCCAACCCTCAACCCCCAGTATAAGGAAAAAACACGCGGCGTCATTTTGGACGTCCATGGTTGCATCTCAAACGGATAGTCTCCCGTGTTGTATGTATCTTGGCTAAGAACAAAACTGATGAAATTATCTTTGCGGCAAAAAATATGCCATGTGTTTGTGTGTCGATGATTCTTACGCGGTATCACAAGACTGATGAAATATTCTTTGCTGCAAAACGCTGTGTGTGTGTCGATTGATTCTTACGAACGCAGGTGTTGGACTGGATCGACGACCGATCAAAGATAACGTGGTTGCCGGCGAAGCCCGTGGAGAAGGTTGACCTCGAGGAGCTCGGAGTAGTAAATTCGCCATAAAAGCAGCAACAGCGTGGTATCGAAGCCCCTTCCTCCGAAGCAAAAGCGGGGTTCGAAACAGCAGTAGCAGATAGCCCATGTGCTTCCCTTGCTTTCGGTAGAAGTATGTGGCCGTAGCAGCTTTACCTGAGTTTAGCAAGAAATAAGCCTGACCGTGTGCTCTAGAGGTTAGAGGAAGCAGGGCATTCGCCGGCGTTGGGAAAAATTCACGTTTGTGAAGCATCGCGCAGCCACGTGGCTGCTGCCACTCGAGAGAGCACAAGAGACAAAGGCCAGAGGGACGGATAACGGTGCGGTTATTACGCGGACTCCCGTGCGCAGGTAACCCAGTGTACTAGATTTGGAACCCGCTTCTGTCCTTGTTTTTTCTGATGAACGGCGGTTGTTAGCATTGTTGGTCAAGCAGACCCTCGGTTATCACCCGGACGTAAGGATTCGAACGGCAAAACGAGAATGAGCCTCTTTGTCGTTTACCTGCTGTAGTAGTTCCTTGTCCAGCGGAAGTTTTTGCAGCTTAGTGTTGGTTTGGACAATCGCGGCCGTAGAGTCTGCTGTTCTCCTCTTCCCCGTGTACTATTTTCGGCTTTCAACATGTCCAGGTGTACGGTGCCGGAGTCGAATATTCAGACAAGTCGGTCAGCTTTCAATACATCCCTAGGCTTTCGGCCAATAAATAGCTTAGACTGCTTGGCTATCTTGCTTATTTCACTGGCAAGATAGTGATGCCGGCGGCGTGCGACGGAAAACTTGTGTATAGTTGGACGAGGCTGTCGAGAGGCGAAGTGCGATGGATGATCTACTTTGCCCAGGGCCCGCTCTGCGGTTGAGGTAGACGCGTGATAGAGACATGGACAAGAGAGGAGACGCGCAGGTTCACGCGTGCCGCTGTGATTGGGTAGAGGCGTGATGGAGAAATTTCGGTTCTGGGGGTGCCGCAGACATTACCCGATTGGGCTTTAGAGCGAGCAAAGGCACGTTGTGGGGCAGATATAATTGTAATCGGTTCAATTTTGTTCGTGGGGGTTTTGGTGTCTGTACTGATGTTGGCGGCAGAGGAAGGGCATGGTTGGCCCGCGTTAATCAAACCGGTCTCTGCCAAGCTTTAGATCCGTCCACGCTTCCGTACCACCACACCGTTGATGGTTTGTTGGGATATGGATAATTTTGTACCTCTCTCTGTACTTTTCTTTTCACTGAACAGCAGTCATTTTGTGCACTGGCTGCCGAGAGGAGTCGACCTTACGACCTTGCATTTTTCGTGCAGCCCGGTTTGTTTGTGTCTGAACCATATGCAATGCCCTCCCTCAACCCTCCCAACCACGACCGGCTGATGTGAGGTCAGTGCACCGTGGTTCCATGCATGGGGGGTGTGCTCTTGATCGACCTACTTAAGGTAAGGTGGTGTGCATTCCGACGCGGATACCAACCTCCGTGGGGCCCCCAATAGTGAGCTCTTGAGGCTGGATGAACAGGGCAATCTGAACCGGCTGCTGCTCGGAACGCAAACAACCCACAGCGAAGTCTCCTGATGTGTGGTAGGCAAGAGACCCTCAAACTTGATGGTACAGAGTATACCACGAGGCAACCAGGTACTGCACCACGAGCAAACCGAGGTCCATTGCCGCGTTTCGCGATCGGCCTTGAAATGTGCGCGGTCTCCGCGAGGTCCATTGCCGCGTTTCGCGATCGGCCTTGAAACGTGTGCGGTCTCCGGCATGGTTTAGGGCTAAACCCTAACCCCAATCCACAGCCAAGCGCGGCTGCGCCACGCGTGCGGGACGACCCGAGAAAGAAGAAAAACCAAGTGAAAAAAACGCCAAACTGCTTCATACTTTCAGTTTTTATCAGCTATTTGGCTGTTTAGGGGGTGCCAGAAGAGAACGTGGCGGCTACCGCAATAGCGCGCCTCGAACAACGGATGTAAGAACAGGTCATGCTGTGGCAGGTCAAACATCCCTTCTGGCTCTCTTCCAACTTCCCCCTGTGGCTCTGCGCCGAGAAGCTGCTCGCGTGTTTCCCCAACCCTTGCCTCCGCTCCCCCGGCCCTTAAGCCGATGGTGGTCTACATCCATGGCGCCACCGAATACAGAGAAAACAAAAGAGTTGTAACCTTGACACGTGTTGCAACCACCAAAAAAAGGAAAGCAACGTTTCTCCACCGTCAACACTCACTCGTCGCATGGCAACGAACAGGATCACTCTTAGATGTGTATGCCCGATAAAGCTCAAACATTACATCATCCCCTTCGAGGGTGCTGGATCAACGCGGCGGGTGGTGGATGGACCGTAGGTACGTAGTTGTCGAGAAAAGCGGCGGAAATATGACGAGAAGGAACCAAAAAACGGCACGCAAGGAAGCGGCAGGCAAGCAGCAAGAG
This sequence comes from Ectocarpus sp. CCAP 1310/34, assembly GCA_902602495.3. Lineage (NCBI taxonomy): Eukaryota > Phaeophyceae > Ectocarpales > Ectocarpaceae > Ectocarpus > Ectocarpus sp. CCAP 1310/34. The sequence continues at coordinate 23,367 of CACKRE030004966.1, read as the reverse complement.
GAGAAGCAAAGTCGAGACGTAATGTCGTCAGGGAGGGGACGACGAAGACGTTGCTGATGGAGTATTGATCCAGTACACAGCAGTAGAGGTCCATAACATTTGAGTATGCCTTTGAGGATAAGCTAGCCTGTGACCACGGAAATCAACCGCGTCAAGTGTCAGACTACTGTAGTACGGACAGATGAAGGTACTGGGTAGGGAGATCGGAACGGTTTTAAATGTGAAGACAAGAACAACAGAGAGAGTTCCCTGTCCAAGGCCGCGTATTCAAGACCGGTTGCCCTGTTTTAGGCCGGTAAAATCGCTTGCCACAGATGGAACATTCAAGTTGTCTCATACTGCCGGGTGCCCGACATATGGCCATCAACATCCCTCGGGACATAACGGCCTTAAATAGGGACCTGACGAAGACGGTAGGGAGGACGATTTGCTTTGGCGCCGCTGATAAAAGTTAAAGCTCCCAAACGCTACTCGTACACACTGCTGTGCGTTGCACAGACACGCGCGTTTCATCGCTCACCAGGTTTTCGTGCCACTGGCGAGGCGGAAGCCTCGCGGGGTTGTTCGTCGTCGAACGCCCCCACCCCCCCCGGGTAGGGGGCTCCGTGCTTCTGTTGCTCCAGGCTTGTCTTTAGCGCGGCCGCGCGCATGGCCTCCAGCTCGGCAGTCTCCTTGTCAAGGAGACTCGCCGCCACAACTGTTGAGGTGTTACGGCGCGATGAACGATACGCGCGAAAAGGCAAAGAATCTTCAACACACCCGTTCGAATACGTCGTGTGGTATTGTCTCGAACGGGCAGTCTTTCGGTGAATGAATGTATGCCGTATTTTTATAACAACCAGCCCGTACAAAAGGAACAGACCATCTCACGCAATACAAAATGTTGCAGTAGTGAATAAAAATGGATGGGTGCGTTGAAAATGTTCCTCCGCTATATCGGATAATAAAGCAATTTCGAAACATTTTTCCGAGCGACCGGAGATCGGTATCCTAGATCTGGTGCAGCGGTTGGTAGTGAACTCCATGAATATGGCGCTTCCGTGGAGGCAGGACACCCCGCTCGGCAAATGATGAAGCTTGAATCAGACAAGGGCGGTAGACGTGGGACTGGCGTGTTCCATCTCTTTGCTCTCGTGCTACGGGCGGCCGATAACAGGTGAAACACCCGAACGGAGGGAGGGGAAAGGAACTGCGTACGAATCGAAAGCGGTGTATGCAGCCCATTTGACAGTTAGGGGGGGCATTGGCCAACCTTTTTCGATTTCGACCATCACCGCCTCCTTGCCGCCGGCGGCGCCGATCCGCTTCGCCACATCCTTGACGATGCCAACCGGAACAAAGCAAAAGCACCAACAACAATAACAAAGGAAAGTGACTTTTCCAACGGCAGTAGAGCAGTGGTGAGCGAGCAACCAAGAAGCCTAACTAACACAACCATTACACACACAACACACGAAAAAAGACTGCAAACGTTCAACGAAAGAAAGTTATGCGTGTAGGGTTAGTGATGGGGACGTCAGGGGCCAAGAAATGCCCCGACGGCGATATCAGCAACAAGAACATCCCCTTCGACTGTGGTCTTATCTCGAATGGGTACTTGTAGTATTTCATCATTGTAACATTCTAGTCGTTATTTGATTGTATGTATATTTCTAAAAAGAACCACAGCGTAAAACAAACGGCGATGTCAGTGCATGGGATCCACCAACACAGGGAATACAAACGAACAACACGCCGCTTTCCGCAACACTCAGCTCCCTTTGAGGTGACGCTCTTTTCGAACGCTGCAACAGGACTTGCCCGTCTGCGGTGCTGTTCTCCATGACTACCATATACTTCTCCCTCACCTCTGCCCACGCCTCGTCCGACAAAGATCTCAAGAGCACGCCCTGTTGCCGCTGCAGCTCGACCATCTCCTCCTCCAACGCCACTCTCGCCCCCTGTACGTCAACACAGCGAGGAAGTAGCGACGAGTTTTAGAAGAACATTTTTGTTCAACGCGCCTGGCCTTCGCCATGCGTGTCCCGCATCTCCTCCTTCCATTTATATATATTTTTTCGCGATTACGTCAATCAGCTATGGTACTTTTCGTAGCATGTCGTACCCTTTTTGGGTAGTTGGCCTGTGACCACAAAAGATGTGCGCATACACCAGTTGGACCAAGTACGTTGTTGTTCGAAGGAACGGAGTAGAACTCCGAACGGAATGAAGAACGAAAAGACACACCCAACATCTGTCTCTCTGTATCTTTGGCCTCTTGCATCCATCATCATTTGTTGGGGGTAAGCTACGCCCCCCGAGGCAACTTCAAGGGTGCGTGGTCGCAGCAGAAGAATTTCAGTTGCTGGAATCATAATCATAATACTAGTAAGAAATTACAATAAGAAGGTAACCACGACCGACCGTTACTTCCGTGGTAAATGACGAAGCGTTCCCGGTAACGAGGCAACGGTGCACACCATCTAGCCTCTAGCGGCACTCGGCGAGGTACATGCTCATGTTCTCATTCCCCGAAAGCTACCTACCGCAGCCGCCCTGAGCGTAGGTTGCACACCAACCACCATATCGACCACGGGGATGAGAACCGACAGCACGAAAAAAAAATCGCCCGCCTTTGCGCACCGGACATCATATTCATGGCTGCTAAGAATCAGTCACGTCTTGGACCTAAACAAACCACATACGGCAGCGGTGCCCCACCTCTCCGTCCCAAGTGCCCTCTCCATACACACCGGCCAATCACAACAGCACGCGCGTCGCACGAAACAGATCACCGCACCTTCCCCTCCACCATCTTGACCGCCATCACGATGGAAAGGGTGGCCAGGATTACGTTGAAGAACTGCTGCCTGGCGGCCTTGAGGTAGGGCCACAACCTCCTCTCTTCCCCTTCCGCCTTTTTGCCCCTGTGCAGCTGGCTCTGCCCTTTCGCCGCCGCTGTTGGAGATGGCGCGCCGGTGGGGGCCGGGCTGCTAAGCAGGCGGCGCGCACCTAGCATACATCGGGGGAGGCGTGAAAAGTTCTCTCAAGCACGATTTGTGTTGCCCCAGGTGAAAAAAAGGGGTATGATCGTGGTCAGCTTTCGTCCCGAGGAAGCTATTCTGAGCTTCTCCGTCGAGACCGGACCTCGCCTTCCTCCGGGTTACGAGCAGGCTTGCCAAACGCCAACTGCGATACCACGCTGGCACAGCCGCATTGAGCGTAGGTGCTGCTCAGGCGTGCCACCCGCACGCCATCCCAGGCGACTGATGCCCCTACGATCGGCATCAGGCGCCTCTTTTACCCGTGGCCCCGTCATGTACAAGAAGTATCCACCACGCGGGATTTTCTCTGTCGAGCACATTTCTTCAGGGGTCGTTAGGGATTTATTTCGGTGGCGCCTGTTTTTCAGCGCACGAGACAACCTGGATACGTGATTTCACCATCCTTGCACGGGGCGACGGCGCTTATTTACCGTATATGACACAAGATAACACACACCCTTGATCGATTTTCGAAGCTCGATTTCTCAACCGCAGGAACAGTCACAGCGATGAAAACGGCGGCGTTGAAACCGTCTCGTCGAGACCGTCTCGAAAATTTATCATTTCGTGTATGCATCCGTCGTGGAGTAATCGAGCTTTGAAAAATCGGTCCAGGGGGTGTGTTACCTTGTGTCATATACGGTATGCGGCCTATACGTAGGGACCACGACTAGGCTCATTTTCAAAGTGGACACGTAAAACACAAGTAGTGGGTTTGCAACAAATCTTGGAATCCTCCAAGACGTAAACCTTGGATCAAGACCTATCCGGCTAACACGACTACCACTCCTGGCGTGCTAACAAAATTGTCTTTTTTCGGGAAAAAACATTACACACACAGAAAGACTACCCATTCGAGATATACCCACAGCCGAACGATATGTGGTGGAGTCTTGTATGCCTGATCCCTTTGTTTACATCGATACACCACAATAGGATCCATGCCGCTACATTGTGGGGCTCCAGCTTTCCATGACCGCCTTCTTGACGTTGCCGTAAGAGGTGACACTCTTAGCACGTCTGCGCATCTATTCAACTTTCTTCGGTGCTTTTTAAGGTTTCCTCATGTGGTTGGTTGCTGGTCTGCCTGATTTAATCCACACGCTATTGTTACCAACTCGCATAACGCAGAGCCTCTTTCGTGCGGTGCGGCAACAACTACCGCGGGTAAGGCGTACATACCGAGATGAGATGTCCTGACTGGACAAGGGAACCATGCCTACATTTTTCCCCGTCCCATTTGTTTTGGTCGCTAGTGTACATATGCCCTTCGGTCTGCGTTTGACGCACAAACCGGGGTCACACAGAAGGAAATCAGGAAATTTTCGCCTTTCCTCCTGCGGCACATGCCTCGAGATGCATACTGTAGACCATAGACACTCTACATGTACGTCACACCGGATGCGGCGAGATTACCCTCGCGTAGAAAGAGGACGGAACTACGCAAGATAATCTACCTGGAGTTGTTATTGAATCGTCGGCTATCGCATTTCACACACTGCCTAAACGACGCGCACTTCGTTCCATGGAGGTCCATGTATGCCCTGTATCAAAGCAGGTGGATGGTTTCGCTCGTTTACGATCCAAAGCTGTGGTGCGTGGAGTATGGACGGCGAGAGACGAGACATCCAGAAATCTGCGTTGTCGAGACCGCAAAGGAGTGCCAAGCGTCTTGTACACAGGTCTTGGAACACCCCCTGACAATAAAAGACAACCCGGCACTAGTTACAACATGTGTGGGTACGCCAGAAGCATGGGGACGGAGTACAGCAGTGTGGAATACGCCAGGCGGAGGGTTGGGTTGATATCTAACTCACCTGCTACTCCTTCGGCGGGGGCGAGTTGTTGTGTCTGGGGTGCAATCGCGGCTCGCATCGCCACGTGGGAACAAGCTTGCAGCCCACGGCTGCGCAAAGCAGTAAGCACCATCACAGATCCTACGGCAGCTGTTGCACACGACAATGAAGAGTGCTTGCTCCGCCTTTTTTTCTCTCAGGCCTCACAGATCAGGTTGGAACAGGCAGCAAGATGATGGCAAGGCAGGGAGGTGCACTCATCCCCACCCACGGCGGCGGGACGGGACCGTCATTTTATCGGAGATCCCATCCACCTCACCTTCAAATCTCCGAAGGCGGCGTGATGGAGAAAAACGAGGACGTGAGCGCACAACGCATTAGACCCGCCACCCACGTCACACCTCACTTGGACGGCCTCTCGCGCGCACACGCCCACACACACACTCCAGCCACTCCTCCTTTACTGCCACGCATTTCCCTGAGCGCCGGCAGCGGGTCCCATCAGGTCGCTCGTACCTTCATTCGGCGGTGACACATGGGGATCCTCCGCGGTAGGAGCATTAAACAAAAACACATGATGTCATCGAAGCCACAGCCGGAGAAGCAGGCGCCTGGCGACGTTGCACCTCCCAACTCTCCTGTCAACAACCCGGGCCTTGTCCTGGACGGAGGTGGCACCGAAGAGGACTTTGACGACAGAACGGGTGGCAGCAAGAGCCGCCGGCAATCGAGCCGGGAGCGACAACGACGGCCTCATCGCGGCTTGTCGAGGGGCGTGAGCGCGGCGATGCTCAAGCAGGGGACGGATGAGCCCGATCCAGGCATGTTTGATCGCGGCCCTCAAACCCCGGATTTCCAGCAGGTGAGTACCTCGTACCGATGGACCAGATGAAGAATCTACGTCAAGCAATGCCGAGAAGTTAGCTCCGGCAGCTTCCGCGTTCTAGCCTTCGAAACATGACTGTAACTGCTGACTACATTTGTTTCTGAAAAATGGCGGGCAATTTTCGTTTCTACCACCGTTGTAGGGCGACTGCTGCTCTGCTGCTGCTGTTCCTGCGCATTCGCTAACCGCGACCCCTTCACAAAATGGCGATGCAAACAATGCGCCCGATAGTACACCTCCTAACCCCTGCAATTCTGGGGCAATCGTCTTGGTCTCTGTTGGCTAGCACCGTGTTTGTCAGTTGCCGGTGGTAATGTCGGTCGATCAGTAGTTGTACATGTTTTCCTTCAAGAACCTGCTGTTGTTACTAGTCTGCTGCACGCATCTATTTCGAAGTGTATCTCCGATAGATCGAGTTTTTTTTATGTCGCTGATACAAGCAGAGCCTCCGGTGTATAACGATGTGTCTGGGGCAGATGTGATATCGTGTGCTTGAGAGTACGTGGTTTGCAAGAGAGACAGAGAGATTCAGTAGATGCGCTTTTTCCCGCCGAATACAGAAGATGACGCCTTCGACAGCAGTTTACAGCAACGTGTGCGGTTCTTTTTCATTGAGTCTTTTCTTCACGCCGGCCTACATTTTATGAGAGCAACATCCTCCGACATTCTTCCCGTGAAAAACGTTCACCCGTTTCTACTGAGGAACTACATATACCTGAAGCACTCACGTGTGGACTTGCTACCGTAGGTGACACAACATACCACACTCAGGGACCGTGTTTGAAAAAGCTCGATTACTCGTTGACGAAGAGGATGTGCATTGCAACTGAAACGATGCGTTACAACTCCGCTGTTTTTTGCAACGCCATTCTTTTTGCTATGGGGAAATCGCGCTTTGAAAATCCGTCCCGAAATCATCTGTCACGTAGGTACTGTAATCATATACTTTTCGTCGATTAACAGCTGACGGCCTGGGAGTTATCTCGCAATTCGTACTCGCGTTCGTCTTTATGTAGATTAGTGCTTGTATTCAAATCGCAACCGATCTCCTTGGGGGATGGCAGACAAAAATTATATTGATGTTGACTAATTTTGAAAACAAACGCAAGAGGACCAGAAATTGCACAACAGACACGCAAGACCAGTCGGAAGGCATCGCGAAAAACAGAAACCGTTGATTCTCACACAGGGCGGCAGTAGGGGCTGCTCGAAACATTTCACGCGTCCACCTCTATACTTGTCCATTGAAATCAAGATAAAAAATCACGCTAGGGTAAATTCAAGTAAAAAGAGCCAAAAAGGCAGGCGCTCAAAAAGGTCGATGTTGCTGTGAACCTGGTGAATTGTACAATTATCACTCGAGGACTCCCGATAGCAGCGAGCAGGGTGTAAGTGTTGGCGCGCTCAAATCCGATTCTGTGGTGATATCGAGGGTGATTGTAGTAGCGGCCTATAATCTCCGCAAATCTCCCCAAATCAGACCGACACCCAGTCGCTTGTACTGCTTGTGCTCGCCGCCAGTGACCCCAATCTCCTGAACTGCGGGTTCACAGCAGTAGCTGATGCCACTAGCTATTACTGACCACCCACGATTCAGGGGTTTGCGGTCCGTGGCGGTGAGCACGGCTGTGTCAAATGTTGGAATCCGCTTGGTTCCGGCGCAGATTTCGGAATGTTTTCAGACGCTGAGACCTTCGATGTTTAAGTACAGTAGCAAACCTGAACGTGCGAGCACGCACGACGCCGCTTCATGGTGTCCTCTAGTGATATTTAGTAGAAGTACTGATTACCAGGTTCCGGCGGGAGGTTGTTTACTTTCTTTGTGTTGGATTTGGGTATGAAAATAGAGCCAGTCAAAATTCTCTGTCTGCCATCCCTTGAGACCCTCGCGCTGTTTCCTAAGCCTACCAAAAATTGCAGTAATAAGTGTGCAATTTTTTTCATTCGGAGCAAAAGAACATCTTGTCTGTCAAGACGCTCCTTGTCTGATACATTTCAAACTCGAGATATTTTTCCTACAGTTCATTTGGCTGTTTTTCCTCCTCATGATATTGTCGGGAGAAACAATACACAACGAATGAGTAGATGCAAACTCCCATCCTGCGTACGTTAAAGCACAGCAGCAACAGCAGACCTCGTGCCCGCTCTCTAGCTTCACAACAAGGCGTCCTGACGATCCGCTCTTCTTGCCGTTGAAAAAACTCACGAGGATGCTTGAAAGCAAGTATGCATCAGATGGATGGGAGTCTTGCTGTAGCAGTAGCAGCAGCAGAGAGCGAAATCGGGGCGGCGATGGTGTCTTTCGCCGGGCAGTATGTGGGCGGGGGACGAGGGAAGCAGGCACACGACGCCGCCTCCAGCAAGCGGATCGTAAGACACGAGACTGACTGAGTTATGAGAAATGGTCCATGCGAGATTTTGGGATGTGCTCCTGCCGCTCTTGATGCCGCGCTGCCCGGTGGGCTCTAAGAAGTGTTTTATCGTGTCTTTCTTGATGCTCGAACGGCAACAGAATATGTTTGACGAGCAATATCAACAGGGAAGAACAGTCAGTACCTTGTAGCGCTGGACAAATACAAGTGCACAAAAACGACGCACAACGTTGCAGCGCTGGACAAAAGCGCTAGACACAAATGAAACCGAAAACACGCCGATACATACCCAAAACACTCAGCAGGCCCTCAAGCAATGGGGTGAAAACATGGAGACAAAAATAGTTCTGTATGTGGTTGACGAGAGGCACGGACAAATTCAATCAGGATAAAATTATGAACGTAGAGCCCACCCAGCGCAAGAAGCCCTGAAACAAAAACGCTGACGAATAATTTTTTTCGAGAAGGTGTAGATACCTGTACAGTATACACAACATGTGTGAGAAGTACTGCTGTCCGTGATTATCTGGTCTGTGTGTTCACCATCGTAGGTTGCATGATGATAGATATCACACCCCCTGGGTCGGTTTTCAAAGGTCGATATCTCGGCAGGGAATACAATGACGGCGACGAGAATGGCGTTAGGCGTTGGAGGAGGTTTCTTTTGAATCATCCGGGTGTATTTGTTGATTCGCGTTTCGACCGGGAGGTCGTTATCGGTGGGGGTGGAGACCAGAGCAAACAGAGTCAGCATAAAATGGGAATAGTCCAGAGCAAGCGGGTGGGCGGGTGCACGCTCATCCCCGACACTATGGAATCACATAAACCCACCAACGTCATCCAAATAAAACATTATCAGAATCCGGTGTTGGTAGGCTAAGATATTTTTTTTGGCAATCGTGGCTTCAACGTTGTGTTCTTGAACTTGCCACAAACGCAGATCAAGTACGGCACTGGTAAGCATACTTGACTATTGGCACTGACGTACAACTAATAAAGGCAGAGTACGGCGTCACCGTTTAAACTACTTGCTCATTTACGCACGCAAGTCTGAGCTGCGCATACCTGCAATGGTAGACCTATGGGGTAGTCTACATCCGATCGCTCAAACACCGGTCGATGATTCCTACTAAAGACCTTGGTGAAATGATCTCCTTGCCAGCGGCTTCGAGACGCTGAACACTCCTGGAAATCCCCCGGGAGCCAATGATTGGCACGATATATATTTATATCCGCTCGCCCGCGCCCTCCCGCCCGTCATCTCTTTCACCGTTAACAACCTCCCCGGCGGCATTACTAGTAGGCGGTCAGCAAGCATGTGCGGTATTTTGAGCGGGTGACATGTCATTCGTTTCCCGTGTCCGTCCAGCAATCCTTCCAAATGTCATTGATTTATTTTTCTTTGACATTCAACCCCGCGCGTCGCGTCCGCTACACGCCGCAACCCTCCCTTTTTTTAAATAGGGCTTCTCGCAGGATGAGTCGCAGTCGGCGGGCGAGGTCGCGGTTCCCTCGGGGGCCCCGCGGATTCATGAGTGGCACGTCGAGCGCAAGGAAGCGGTGGCCGAGGCGTGCGACTCCCTCGGCATCGGTAGCGGCAAGAGCGAGTTCTTCGAGATGCCGCGGGTGGTCGGGATGTCCGGGCCCGGCGGCTCCGGCAAGTCCACGTTGGCCTCGATGGTCATCGCGCGACAGGACGTCCGCGAGTACTTCTACAAGGGCGTCCTGTGGCTCCCGGTAGGGGAGGGGGCCAAGCACTGCCTGCCCGAACTGATGCTCCACCTCGCCCGGATGGTGTACGAGACGGTGCTGCGGAAGGCCTGCCGCCCGCCCCGGTTGGCCGGGGTCGGCGTGGACCCGGAGGACGGCGCCGGCTACATCCACGAGGTCGTGAACGAGAGCAACCACCGGTTCCTCGTCGTGGCCGATGACATCCGCGAGCCCGAGGTGCTGGAGGAGCTCAAGTGGGCCGGCGTCTGGGTGCTCTACACCTCCCGCCGAGACGACCTGCTTACGGGGGCCCCGCTACTTAGACTGGACGCCGTCACGAAGGAGGAGGGGGGTATGGTGCTGAGGCGGGCGGCGGGCCTAGGCGACGACGCGACCCTCCCGCCAGCGGCGCACGAGCTCATGCAGCGCTGCGAGTACGGCGCGATGCAGCTGGCTTTCGCCGGTAGGTGGGGCGTGGTCCGCGGCAAGAGCGACGAGGAGGCCTGGCGGGCGGCCCTGGGACACATCGCGGAGGCCCAGAAACGGGGCGGGAACGGTCGGTTACTGGCCTGGCGCGACGCCATGCTGCGCATCGGCCCGGACGAGCTCGAGGCTGACTCCCTGCACACGAAAGAGCTGTACCTGTCCCTGGCGATACTGCCCAAGGGACTAGCCTTTCGATCCAAGGTGGCCGCGGTGTTGCTCTACGGCGACGAGTGCTCGGCGGACGAGCTGGAGGCCGCGGGGAAGGCGCTGGAGACGCTCGAGCGCTTGTCGATCCTCACGCTGGAGGTCAGCGGCAAGTACCGCGTCCACGAGGTCCACGCGGACTTCGTCCGCGAGTGCGAAGTGGCCAACAATGAGGAACGCGAGATGGCGCTGGCGCGGTGGCGAGGGTACGCCTCCGACCTGAGGGCCCTCAGCACGTACTCGAGCGCATGGCTGGTGAAGATCTGGGACGTGATCGCGCAGTTGGAAGGGACGGGGCCCGTGGCCAGCCCGTACGACGCGGCGTTGGACAGGGTAGACCCGTCGAGCCCCAAGCTCGCCAAGGCCCTGAAACGAGCCGCCCGGTTCCACTGGCGGCGGGAGGACAGGCTGGAGGCCTACACCAAGCAGTACCAGCTGAGGCTGATCGAGGAGACCGCGGCGGAGGGGCCCAGCAGCCTGGCGGTCGCGAAAACCCTTCACATCCTCGGCATGTGCGTCTACAAGGCGGGCCGCAAGGAGGAAGCCGAAGACAACTACCAGAGAGCGCTGACGATTTTCAGGGAGAGGCTGGGCCCCGACCACCTCGAGGTGGCCCACACCATGTACGAGCTCGGGCGCTGCTTCTACACTGCCGGCCGCACGAAGGAGGCAGAGAAGTACCTCCGGCAAGCCCTGGCCATAGAGGAAGAAAAGCTAGGCCTCCACCATCTGGACGTTGCGAGCACCCGTTACCACCTCGGCGTGTGCCTCTACAGGGCCGGGAAGATGGAGATGGCCGAGGAGACTCTGCGACCGGCGCTGGCCATCTGGGAGGGTCACCCCTCAGGCGACAGCCTGAACGTCGCCCACGCCCTGCACTCGCTCGGGCTGTGCGCCCTCAAGACGGGGCGGACGAAGGAGGCCGAGGGGCTGCTCAGGCAGTCTCTTGGCATCCGGGAAGACCTGGACCCGAACCACGCCGACGTTGCGAGCACGCTGCACTACCTGGGGGCTTGCGCTTCCGACGACCGGCGGACGGGAGACGCGGAGAAGCTGCTCCGCCGCGCGCTCGCCATCAGGGAGGAGAAGCTCGCGCCCAACCACCCGGACGTGGGGCGCACCCTGCACCGCCTCGGGGTGTGCGTCCACGAGGAGGCCGGTCCGACGAAGGAAGGGGAGGAGCTGCTCCGACGAGCGCTCTCGATCAAGGAGGAGCAGCTGGGCACCCACCACCCCAGCGCGGCCAAGACGAGGAAAGCCTTGAAGGCTTACGCGCCCCCGCCGAGCCTTGCCGAGAGGTTGACGGTGCCCCTGCTTGTTGCGGGTGGCCTGCTGGGCGCGACTCTGCTGTTGTTGCGAAGTAGGCGAACTGGCCGGTCGTAAGACCTGCACTAGTATCTCTGTGTTCGGTGTTGAGTTTTGACTGCCGCTTGCCTGCGCCATTTGGGAACAAGTGCAGAGAGGATCTCGCGCGATGTTGTTGTGTTGTCGAAGCCTGCCGGACGAAAACATGTCGTACGAGAAAAATACCGCCATACGCCAAACAAGGATCTTGGGGCGTGCCTGCTTTGTTTTGGAATTTTCGAAATTCTGCCGCAGTTTTATTTTACCAATCAGCGAACTGCGTGCCACAAATAGTTTTTTCACCGTTTACTACCTTCTTCCGCGTTGGGGTGGGCAGCAGGAGGATATATTCCGTGGATGAGCTTGACTGCTGTATCCTTTTTATGGAGATGGGCCAGTGAAATAATGTATACCGGGACGCTACTACAACATGAAAACTTGGGTTGTTGCAGGAGAATTTGCAAGGTTGTGTGTTCGGGAGTGCTGTAGTTCAGGATATGTAGGGGGTTGTCAAATGCCAGATATTAAGGGAAGGGGAGAGCAACATGCATTCATGTCTCGTATAGTCTAGAGAGAGAGCAAGTCTGACGCTCTTCAATAATAAAATGTGTTTGAGTAGGAAGTAGAACGGAAAGTAAGGCCCTCCCGAAGAGGTATCATTCGTGTGGGAGCTTTGGAGTAGATCTACGGGGAAAAAGTGGGTGTATTTTTGTGTTGGGAAGAAGTCCCCACGTCGACTTGAACATTGAAGTGGAAAGCAAGTATGAGACCAGCAGGAGACTAGTGTGGTGAACCCGCGGTGCAATATGAATGAATGAACAATGCAGTGGTCCTTGACGGATAGGCCGGCAGGGAGGCTTATTTCAACAATTTATCTGCAGAAGTTCAGGTAGTCAGTCTGCAGACGATCTTCACCTCCGCCCAAAGAAAAGAGTGTGGTGTGCGGGTAGAAGCATGAAGATGGGACCCGTGCCCCTGTTGAAAAGACGATGACCGACCGCACTCAACTACCAGACTACAGGTTGTTGTATTGTTGTATTGTATCAGAACAACAGTTCAGTGGCGTTGTGCCTTCAACACCCCCAACCTTCCCAGGGGGCCTTCCTTGCCCCCATGAGCGGCGCTCACTTCACGATATACAGCCCCTACTACGGAGGTTACAGCAGGGTGGGTCTGATGTTTTGCGGGGGTTGATTGCAACGCGGCGGGTGGGACCAGCCGACATGTAATACAGTGTCAGACGTTGATCATTTAGACCTTCGTACATTCCATGGTAGGAGGAGGTCGTGTCTCGCGAGTGGTTGCAGCTCATGGGGAAGGCACTGAGGAAGATTCCCTGCAACAAGTGAAGATTCAAAAACTCCAAGGGGGAGACGGGGCCGCGGAGCAGTCCAAGAGCGACGGTACTGAAACCTCCATGAAACCGCGAACGCATCTACGGAGATCGCGGTAGGATACCGGCGGTTTCATCGAAGCATGGAAACCGCTGCATATCCTGCTGCGATCTCCGTAGATGCTGCACTTCTTCTCCACGACTTCTGACACACAATCCATCACAGCAGGCAGACCAGTTGCACTTGCATTCTTTACAGCTGACAGCACAACCCTGTCCGCCCCCCCTGGATCTGTGTGAGCACACGGATGAGTGCAACCTCTTCACGGTGACACACGTTGCTTGCGTTGCCGTCAGAGTTTTCGACGACGTGTGGATACACACCTTTTTCGACTTCCAACCGCATCAACCAGCGCGTACAAAATCAGTTTACTCACTTTTTCCACGCGCCAACCCGATGGCGGCATCTCAGGACTTTGGGGTCAGGGTCCTCACGTATATCCGGGAGTTCACGGCTGGAGCGGCTACGCTGCTGCAGGAGACACCGGCAGTGGGCATCGCCTGCAAGGCGTATCTGGCCTTCGAGGACCTGGTGCAAACGGCGACCTCTAACAAGCTCGAATTGTCCGTGCTCGGGGAGCTTATTGATCTGGTCTTGCAACGCTACGTGAAACGGTGCGCTGAAAGGGAGCAAGGTGTGCGTCAAGAGCTCCTTTCGCTTGAGAACCACATCAAGAGCGCTGAGAGCGTCGCCGGTCTGTGCAACGGAAAGGGGCTGAAACGGCTCAAGCAGCTGACCCTTTGCCGCAGGATATGCAACGAAATCGAGTCAGTACGAAAGAATGTCCTACATTTCTGCACGATCAACAACCTCGTCCTCACGAGTGAGCTATCTGTGAGTTGTCTTGATGGGAGTGCAGTGTGTGCGTGGCCCACCGGGAACGTATGACTATGAGGATCATTTTGGGTTGGACAATCGATGTTGGCGCTCTCGGGTGCGGGGTGGGTGGGAGCGGATTTGCCCTCTTTTGTTATTTTTCATGGCCAAATTTATGTTGTCTTGTTTTATGTGATCTAGTCTAGAATGGAGTCTACAGCAGCCGTTTGTATTCTTGGATAAAATAACGTCCAAACCACAGCCAGCAGCAGCTTCTGAACGGCTGTGTTTGCCACCGGCTGAACGGAGGTTTGATCGGGGGCTCCATACATATATATATGGATAGGGAGAAAGGAGCAGCTGAAAAGGACATGCGATGCTCAAGATTCGGTCGGGTGCAGTTTTTGATGACGTACGTGTCTGATTTTTTGGACAGAAGGTGCCTTTTAAAAAGAAAGGACGTACCGCGGAGGACCGCGCAGTACCTTCTCTTTCTTCAAAATCCAGGAAACACCTGCATACCTTGGTTTTCCAAAGTCTAACTCCGGCACGAATCTACAATAATTAACCGTCCCCCTATCGTGTACATTCAGTGTTAGTATCTGAATGTATAGCCCTTGCGATACACCAAAGACTAGGGTCATGTATATCGCTCTAGCCGTAGCAATGGTGCTTGAAGCGTTTCGAAGACGGATAGCACAGCAGCTTCATTTGTCCTGCTTGCAGCTCACAGATCTCGATGACACAAGGATCATTTGGAAAATCGCGGACTGGTAATGTACAGTGTATCGCAAGGGCTACAATCTTTAATCATTATTTTTGTAGACGAGGGGAGGGTCAGCGTTCGGCTAAATTATCGCAAGGGCTACAATCGCAAATAGTATCATGGCAGACGAGGGGGGGTCAGTGTTCGGTTAATTTGCGATTGATTGTAGATTCTGGAACAAGACTTTAGAAAACCAAGATATGCAGCAGGCGTTTCCTGGATTTTTGAAGAGGGGGTACTACTGCGATCTCCCAGCGCCCTAAACTTGGGCCTGATCAGTCCACAATCTAAGAACTTGGGCATAAGGACAGGTGCTCAGTTCCGACGTTGCATTAATCCAGAAACCGCTTTTCTTATGGTGTGCCAATGCGCATACAGAAAGAACGGAGCCCAAAAACACGACGGCTGCACGATGATAACTCAGAAAGGTGGGGGGTGACCCCAACAGCAGTTAGTTTCAAATTCGGGGCGGGAGGGGGCGGGGCACCTCATGAAATAATGCACGCGCGGAGGGGGGAGGGGGGAGGGGGGGGTGTACTCATAGTCGTTCATGCCGTAGTCGTTNATAGTCGTGCATGCCGTAGTCGTTAGACCATTGACCTCGCATCCCTACAAAGCCGGGACGGAGCACGCCGGGTTCTCACCGGACCAGGCACTCACATCACCAAGCGCGAAGCGCCGTGAGATACTCGACGAGTCGCATGAAGGCCGCGCTGCATCCTGCTAAGGGTGTTCGGCATCTTACTTCTTTGCGTATGGACGACAGCTGCGTGTGACTTAACTTATTTTCTGGTGCATTCACTTCCTGAGACAGTTGTGAGCACTGTGTAACTGCCTCGAGGGTGCTTGACCATTTTAACACAATGTGGTGCGATCATTCACGTTGCGCGGAGTGAGGGTTCTCCACCCCGCACAACATGATCTACTCGACCACCATTATGGTTACCGCCAAAAACAAAAGAGGTGAAAAAAATAACGTTGACCTGGTTGCCGAGTTCACGAAGTGAATTGTCGTGTTGTACAACGTCGTTGCCAAGCGATGAAAACCCAACCCCGATG
Source organism: Ectocarpus sp. CCAP 1310/34 (assembly GCA_902602495.3). Classification (NCBI taxonomy): domain Eukaryota; class Phaeophyceae; order Ectocarpales; family Ectocarpaceae; genus Ectocarpus; species Ectocarpus sp. CCAP 1310/34. The sequence goes on along the minus strand of CACKRE030004966.1, from coordinate 7,511 downwards.
GCAAGCACCGAGGGGGCGGCTTGTTTTTCAACTTCGTTGCCAAGCGACGAAAACCCAA
>CACKRE030004964.1:344185-355318 GCA_902602495.3 Ectocarpus sp. CCAP 1310/34 | reverse complement strand
AAAAAACGGTAACCTGGTTGCCGAGTTCACGAAGTGAATTGGCTTGTTTTACAACGTCTTTGCCAAGCGACGAAAACCCAATCCCGATGGCAAACACCGGGGAGTGGGAGCGGGAAAAAAACGACACTTCTACGGAAAGCCCTTGACGAGATGTTTCGTTTGTCATTATTGGTGTGAGAACAAGATTGATTGTGGCGCAAATCGAGGTCTGAAAGTCGGTTTAGGGGGGGTGCCATCTGTCCGCCTTTTATGGTAGCAAACGCCATCCGGAAGTCCGGATGTGTGTGTGCCCCAAGACTTGAAAAGAAGCCGAAAGAAAGGGGGTTGCGTGTTTTTTTCGGAGTTTTTTTCAGCGCTCAGGGATATTTCGTTTTTGTTTTGCCACTTGTACTTTGGTTTTCAAGTATTTTTTGTGTGTGTGTGTGCCTCAAGGCTTGAAAAGTAGCGGAAACGGCGGTAGTTGTGTGCTTTTTTATCGGATACTTTTTTATGCGCTGCCTGGATTGTTCGTTTTTCGTTCCGCAGGGGGGCACAGCCGTGCCGTGGACACAACAGGAGGACTTGGAGCTAAGGAATGCGGTGCAGGTAAACCCNCCCCCCCCCCCGCCCTCGTTTGCAAAGCGACCCCACATTGTCTGTTACGTGACATCCACGGTTCCGCTTTTTGTTGCTGACCTCTGTTCTGCAACATGATGTGCAATCCTGCTTCTCTCATCGGCCGCTATCTATGGAGGGCACTGCGTTTAGCGTCTTGTCTACCATGACGTACGTTGTCGCGAACGGGGGAGGGGGTATCGAATACCGCGGACACGAACCTTCAGTTTTTAAGACTACAAGTTCGAGGCGAAGACTACGCGACACAAAACACAGGGTCGTGGGGTTAGATTCGACCCAGCTTATCATTTTTTATTTATTTTTTGCGTGTGATGGATGCACACTGGCTGTCCGCGACTTGAACCCTCTCGGTTGCAACAATATCAACGAAGTTTCCTTCATGGGTGCTTCTGAAGCGGCTCTGTATGCTCCGTGTCTTGTGTTTTATTACTCAAAAGGGTTCGTTCGCTCCAGTAAAGTCTGTACACGGATTTGACATTTTTTTCCTTTTAGGTTCGTTCAAAAAAAAAGAAAAATTTCGCTGGGCTGTTCGAGTCACAACACTTCAGTTTGCTGTGTGAGCTGTCAAGCTTGGGAAGCATTACGCCGCAGGTGGCAGCCAGCTGTGGGTTGGTCCTGCCTGCCTCCTTCTATTTTGTATCTTGTCATCGCACCCGTCGATGATACACTGCCGTACTCTCATGAGCCCACTCACTCCAGAGGGGTTCGTTGTACATGTATTAACGACAATTCTCACTGAATTTCCCCACCGTCCTGCCCACCGTTTTGAAACCGTCGCCCCTCCCTCTCAGAATCATGGCAAGAAGTGGGCCCACATCGCTCGAGAAGTGATGCCGAAGCGGGGGCGAGAGTCCTTGCGCAACCGCTGGAGCGTCCTTGAGGTACAGTAGAGAGGCATGTTTTTGTTCGTTTTCGTCCTGTTTAACTATGGCGAGAGTCCCCCCATTTTTCGTGGTGAGACGTGTGCTACACTCTTTCAGCGTCTGTAGAGTGCTACACTTTTCAGTTTACTTTTTCGTACAACTACAACCATCCAGGGCCACACAGGAGGGGGTAAACACCAGGGCTTTGACAACGTCAAATTTTACGTGTATGCGCCTGGTCGATAGTATACCTTGCAGAAGATTTCGGGACTTCCCAATGCACAAGGAAATACAGTGGGGGCCCTCTATTGTGCGGATATGTGGCAAGCGATTTCACCCGCACTATAGCGGGCACTCGCACTATATACCCCGCACCATGGAGGGCCCCCCACTGTAGGTGAGAGGCACGACGGCGTGCGTGTGCAATCGTGGTCGATAACTCATGAAGAAAGCTTTCGGGAAATACGGCGGCGGCAGGGTTAGCCCGCCTTTGCATGTGTTGTCATTATACCCAAATGAGGTTCCCTCGATTTTGCGCAATCGCTTGGGGCGTTCTCGAGGCACAGTGGGTGGGTCCCTCGAGGCATGAGTCGGCGGTGGGGAACCTGATACTGACCGCCTTACGTCGTGCAGCCGCCTTAGTTCAATGTGTAGAACACCTTGAGTATTCCGTCTATGCCAGCCAAATTCACCCGCCTTTTATTGGGCGGCCGCCTTCGTTCAATGTGTAGAACACCTTGAGTATTCCGTCTATGCCAGCCAAATTCACCCGCCTTTTATTGGGCGGCCGCCTTCGTTCAATGTGTAGAACACTTTGAGTATTCCGTCTACGCCAGCGACCCTCACCCGCCTTGGGCGACCGCCTTATTCAGACCGTCCTTCTTCGGGGACACCCACTGCTGCAGGGGGCATGACGACGCAACTTCGTGCACACGCGGTGGTCGAAAAACGTACAGAAGATTTGTGCGGTGGTCGAAAAACGTTCAGAAGATTTCGGAAACTGCGCAATACGGCAGGCGGCGGGTATGGCAGACGCCATCCCCTAAAACGATCTCCGAGATCTACTGAATTATTTGCGAAGAGCATGCGCCGTTCACCGTCGAGGACCCTGTGCACCCGGTGGACCATTGGCCCGAGTGTAGACGTTCAGCAACCTCGGTCTCCAATTTTTGTTCAGCTTCTGATGAGCGTGGTGTCACGTTTCCTATCTGTGGCTCGCATCTTGTTAAGAAGCCGCGTTAACATGCTCGTAAAGCCTCGTCCTCTTCGAAAAGAGGTCGACCTAAAAACCCGTGATGAGAACGTTGCGTTCTCCGACAGATCCGTACCGTCCCTCGATCCATCTGTCCCGGGTGCCAGGATCGCCGAGCATGCTACCCGCGGTACACGCCACCAGCAACACCTTTCACGCTCCTCTCCCTTCATCATTGCCCCGCGTCTAGGAGAGACTAGCAGTCCGGACGTCATCAAAGGGCCCACCAAACACGGGAGTCCGCACGTCTGACGCTGGTGGCAGCCCTGCCACGACGTCGAGCTTGATGCCAACGGCTGACTGTCGGGCCCGAGAGCGACGTGAGGACGGGAAGCATGCCGGCTCCTCGCAGGTACGATCTTGAAAGAGTGAAAAAAGGGGGTGCTGCTGCTGCGTAGTGATGGCAAGCCTTCGGGAACGCCACCTCACGAAGAGAGAGAGCTTATCACGAAAAAGACCGGGGAGGGGGCACGCAGACCCTATCCTTCGCCCTAACTCTAGCCCTAACCCTAACTGTCAACTCTAACTTGACCGATGCTACGCTTCTATCCAGTAGTCTTATGTGTGCTTACTTTGAAAAACCTGCGTTGACCACTGAAGCTCGGAGGGATATCAATACTGCTGCTTGTTTGCCTCGATTTTCTCGTTGGGGTCCATGTTGTGCTGCTTGCTGTGAGGGTTGGTCCCTGCCAATCGCACAACTCGTCAACGGCTATATACTGCTGTACGGCTTCGTCGCAGGGATCGGTCAGACCAGCCTGTTCGCCCCGTTTCGTATTCGAATGCATGTGGACAGATCAACAGGCTTGGACGTGGTAGACGATAGTGCTTGCTTAGAAGTGTTTTCACGACATGACATGTGGTTGATCTTATTCTCCAAGAATCGTGAACTTGACTTGGTCACTGGAAAGGCATCAAAGGGTGCTTACTGACATGGCCGAGTAAACCGCACAGGTTACATATCTTTCGCTTATTGCCGGCATGACCAATTTAATTGCACAGGTTTCATATCGTTCGCTTATTGCCAGCATGACCGATTTAACAGCACAGGTTACATATCTTTCTCGAAATCCTGGCGTGACCGATTTGATAGCACAGGTTACATATCTTTCACTTATTGCTGGCATATCCGATTCATCAGCACAGGTTACGTATCTTTCTCCAATTTCTGGCATGACCGATTTCTTTACAGCACAGGTCACGTATCCTTTGCTCATTACTGATACGACGGGTTAAACTGCACAGGTTACCTATCTTTCGTTCGAGCGACTGCCTGCCTCTCCATTGTTAATTTTGGCTTATGGCCGATTCAGCAGCACAAGTTACCCATGTTTCGTAATGCTGGCATGACAACAGCGCAGGTTACGACCCACCTTCGCTGTCTGCTGGCATGACCGATTTACCAGCACAGGCTTCACGTACATATCGTTCGCTAAGATTGGCATGGCCGATTTCACGCATGTTTTGTTCGGACGACGGCCTCCCTCTCCCTTTGTTGTATGTAGTACACCCACCTTCCTCCGCAGGCGCAACGAACCGGAGCGCAGCAGGGGGCCGGCGGCGCCAACACTCCGTTCGGGGTGCACCCTCTGTACGTGATGCGGGCGCTCTCGTTGTGGCCTCCGTACGCCGCCGCGGGGAATCCCGGCCAGGTCGCCGCTCTCTCGGGACAGTTTGCCGCCGCCGCTGCCACCGCTGCCGCTGCTGCTGCTGCTGTGGGAGCCGCCCCGAAGGCTCCGGTAACCTTTTCTTCGGTGGCTGCTGGGAACCGGAAGCCCGACAATCCGGCGTTTGGAGGTTTTGCTGGGGTGTTGGGTCAACCCGCAGCGGAGAATACCGCAAGGTTGCCCGCGGCGGCGGCGGCTGCTGCTGCTGGACGAGGGCAAGCTGAGCGTGCCGCCACCGCCGCCGCCGCGCGACCCCGCGGGCAGCAAGCGCGAAAACGACGAATGCTTGGCTCGTCGCACCCGGACGGCCAGTGGGCAAGTGGTGCATATCAGGCGGAGGCCGTGCCTCCTGGCGACGAAGACGAAGACGAGGCGGTAAGTTTATTCTTTATTTTTTTTGGGGGGGGAGGGGGGTACTGATAGTCGTGCATGCCGTAGTCGTTAGACCACTGACCTCGCATCCCTACAAAACCGGGACGGAGCACGCCGGTTTCTCACCGGACCAGGCTCTCACATCACCAAGCGCGAAACGCCGTGAGTTATTCGGCGAGCCGCAAGAAGGGTGCGCTGCATCCTGCTAAATATCTTCAGGGGGCGGGCGCTTTCCGAAGCGAGTTCGAAGGCGAATAATATGGGAAGGTATATTGTTCCAAATATTTCTGGGGCTTTCTCACTTCCCAATTTTTTCGATGACTTCCAAATGAGTGGAAGTAGGACAGTGAACCATGTGAAAAAACTCCCCTTACTCAACTGAAGTTTCACTGCTGCGTTTTCCACACAGCGTTTTTGTTCTAAAGTATTGGAAACGTTTCCAAATTACGGAACTTTCCGAAAAGCCGAGTTCGGGTGCAAAATACTAGGAAACTTTCCACAAAATTTGGAAGTTACTGTCCCAAGTTTTCTTGGCCCTACAAGTACCCACTTCCACATAAAAAAAAAAATGCATTTCCTTCCAAGCTGAACTTTGGAAGTAGAAAATTTGGAATGATCAGCCATGTTCAAGACGTTCCTTATTCAACTGCAGTTACATGGTGCGGTGTGTTCGCTTTTAGTTTCATCCTGCTGCTGTGGTTTACTTTTTGCTTCGTGGTGCTGCGGGGTGAACCGTCGAGCTTTGCCCACGATCCAAACGCTTGACGATAACGCTTTGCAGAGACATCGAGGCTCATCGGTCGCCAGCGGCTCTTCGGCAAATCGCGTCGGCAGCTTGCCGGCACGCGGAGGGACCGCCACGGGCGCAGCACCTGGGGTACCAGACCGGTACGATACTCTGGACTTGAGGAGGAGTACAGCCTTCGCAGGATGTTTCGAATATGTAAACGTGTTGGATGAAGCATGCAATCGGGGGAGTTGGGTCAGGGGTAGTGCCTGCGTACCCCCTCCCCGTCCTGTTTCCTCGTGAACTTGTGGTGTTTATTTTCTGAAAGCCTGTACCATCTTTGTCTGCCGAAGAAGAAGCCATCCGAACGGGCCTTCTTGCCCAAGACGTGACTTGTTGACGTTTACCCCTCACTTCGTGCCCCTCATCCGAGGGGGTCGCGACCCCTTGGAAGAGTTCAGTTCCACGTGGTCCTTTGTGGATGAGTCAATACCGCGAATACAAACCGGAAAACTCCTGCCTCATCTGGAACTTCGTGAACGTTCGAGAACCGGGTATTAAGTGGTACTTCTACTTGATTTCAGCACTGCCTTCGGCGGGCCGAGTTTCGTCGAAGAGTATTTGTGCATTCACCCCAAGGCGCTGCTGTAATTCGACAACGACCCAGCCGTCACCACCTCTACCAACGTCTCGACAGCTCTACATTTTTCGAAAAGCACAGCAGTTTCACGTAGTACGGACTCAGGAATGATCTTGCCGTCGTCGGCGATGCCCCAGCACGGTAAACCAGATACCCAAGTGTGGTTCGCACCCGCAGTACCGTAGACCTCTAGTTTTGCGGAGGCTTCGGTGTTCTCTGTTCCTGTAGGAAAATGTCGCGAAATGCCACTACAGTCGTGGCTCCGAGATATAAGAGGGTGCCTTATAAGGGGGGGCTCCGATATGTAGAGGGTCGAGGGTTTTTGTTACAACACCCTCTTATACCGGAGCCACGACTTTATCTAGGTTTTGGTGTCGGGATTCTTACCCTTGCTCATACACGCTGATCAAGTTCTTGGATTTTGAGTTTGTCGAGGCTGTATCAATTTCTTCATTAACTGCCAAGCTCTCGAGGGCGAGCGCCAACCGTACCGGGTGCCCGTGGCGACGTCAGTCACGATGACACGATCTGACGAGGGGTTTACGGGCCCAGTACAGCGTGCGGAGGATTTTTTCTTTCTTTCTGGGTTCATATATATATATATATATATATATTTTTCGTCCTTACAAACGTGTTGGGCAAATAGTGGGCTTGTGGCCACGTAAGGAAGGCGTCCGCGTCAGTTGGACCAGTATGGGTATTGGAAGGTACCGAGCGCGGAGACCGGAACGGTTTTTAATGTGAAGACAACAACAGCAACAACAAGTGCGTGCTCGTTTGTTCGATTGAACCGGGAGTTGGCATGTGGGGAAAGCTCTTCTGACGCGCGCAGGACATTATTAGTCCATCGGTCGTTGTTCGTGATGCCACAAGACTTCTCTCTATGTTTTTTATGTTTGCCACACAGGGCCGCGTATGCGGAAGACGAGCTAAGCGACGATCCAGATGGGAGCAATAGTAGCGATGTCGAAGTGGCAAACCAAGGGGCAGCGGCCTCGGGATGTGTGCAAGCCGCCAACGATAGACACGAGGAGGAGAGCGGTGCGGCCGCTGGTAGCGTTGCTTCGCGAATCACACGCGAAGCTGCCCGATACGAGGAAGATGAGCTGAGCGACGATGACGAGGATGAGTCCGACTCGCTCTGATGGTCTTGAGAGGGCGGAACGAAGGCACTTAAGTTACTACATGTGACAGCTGTGGGTTACATCTTTTCGGCAACCATGTTTTGTTTGCCCAAGTTTAGCTGCAGTGGCCCATTCGCTCTGAAGAACTTGATGGTGGGACAGAGAGGGAGGGAAACATGCAGTCAGATGCCAGATGTACCTGGCAGCAGGTGTGTATATGTATCTTGAAGTCAACCATGTGTTCATTTGCCAAGTGTAGCTGCGATGGGTTTCTTTGGAGACAAGCAACTCTACCAGGGTTCTTGAGTATTGTTCTCCTGCTGGCGCATGGCTTACACTGCAGGGCTCAGCGTACGCCCACTGCAGGAGCGCGGATGTCGCATCCCTGGACTGCTTAGAAACAACGCCGTGCGTTTCGCTAGCACCAACATTTCAGAGTTTATCCTGGTGGACCGTTAGGATCGGTTCCGAGACCTTTGCTCACCATATCGTGTACGATACCCCCATGTATTTTCTGTAGCTACGGGTAATTCCAATACCGCGAACCAGCTTCTGCTTTGAGGGACTCAATTTACGCGAGTTTTGTAGATAAAAGAGTGTGTTTTCGTTCTACCTTTCGCTGCTTCTGCGTGATCGACCAGACACAGAGAGGCAGGAAAGGAACGGCATCATAACGTTACTGAATCTTCTTGACTTTTGGAAAAAATGGCACCTTGCACTAGAGTTAAGCAACAAGGTGGTCACGGAAATGAACCCAACTACAAGCTGGTCGAAAATCGGTGCTAAAGAGGTCGGTCGGAGTACCAACGCTCCAACTGCTTGAAGGTAGAGTAGCAGCTCAAAGTCCTGTGAAACAGATCGGACCAAGCAACACCGAGATGGCACCGTCTTGCACACGGCGAGAAAAAAGAGTAGATGGATCCCGGCAAGGACGGGGTGGACCCCCCTGATTGTTGTCCGTTTCATTCTACTCCTAATTTACTCGTATCATAGTTTTTGGTCAAACTCGACGTTCGACTTTCTTTTGTCGTGTTGTCGTGGGAAAAGACAGAGAGACACAGAGACAGAGACAGCGAGAGAGAGAACAAGTGCTGCTGCCAGGGTTGTGTAAGTGTACCACGCTCTGCGTTGACGGAACGGGACAGAGTCTTACGGAGTACCGGTCCGTTTGCGCACCAGGACGGGATAATGCACCCGTAACTGGCTTGAGGGGAGGCAGACCGTACAGCCGGCTACTTAGCCACTAACACCTAGGTCAACGTGGAAAGCCAGACGCCACGAAGTTTCCACAGCACTTCGTTGTGTATTGGACCTGGTGCAGCAAATTGTCGATTTCAGGCTTTCAGGGGTTGGGGAAGGAAAGGTTTTGTAGCTCAATCCCAAACCAGCACACCGGGTGTGTATCAATCGGCGTCGAGCTAAACCTGTAAGGCGATGGGCGCAGCCATGCCGCCGCCGCGCGCTTGAAACGGGTATACCTCTTGCTCTGCTTTGAATTGCCAAGACGCTTGGCAATGGAGGGGGGCACCAAAGAAGACGGGTGGGGGGAGGCAACGAAGAGGGCGATCTCAACTCTAGACACAGAGTAGTAAGCCGAAATTTTCGCCGCTTCTCATCCATTTCGGAGGATATTTCGGAGGGACAGCTCGTCATCACAAGAGAATAATACCAGCATGGATAGTGCTCACCGTGAAGGAATGAAGCAACAGCAGAACTGAAAACCGCACCAACCCCAACCAACCATCACGCTAGTCCTATCAAACAAACCCTTCTTCAAGCGGACACAACACAAGCCTGAAACAAAGGGAAGTACCACAAAGGGTGGAGAGATGGTACCCCCCCTCCAGACCGACTGTCAAAGCTCGATTGCTCCACAACCAAGACTGTCTGTCTGTATCGTACCGTATACCGTACCGTGGTATTCCGTAAGATGGCACTACCTCCCAGATAGACCGACTGTCAAAGCTCGATTGCTCCACAACCAAGATTGTCTGTCTGTATCGTACCGTATACCGTACCGTGGTATTCCGTAAGATGGCACTACCTCCCAGATAGACCGACTGTCAAAGCTCGATTGCTCCACAACCAAGATTGTCTGTCTGTATCGTACCGTATACCGTACCGTGGTATTCCGTAAGATGGCACCACCTCCCAGATAGACCGACTGTCAAAGCTCGACTGTCCCACAACCAAATGGGTGCGGAAAGAACCCGACGCGTCCACGGAAAGCCCTCAACGAGAATTTCCCGAACCACCGATTTTCGTGTTGGCACAATCGCTCGGTTGCGGAGTGATCGAGTTTTTTATAATCGGTCTAGGGGGGGTGCCATCTCTCCGCCTCGTACGCTAGCAAGCGACGGCAACGCATGCCCCCCCCCGGTTGGCACGAGACTGTCTCACAAAGGCCCACAACAGCTTGTGTGGAGTGGGACGAAAGACTTGCGTTCACCGCGACAAGGTTCCACCCACAAATCTCCTGCTACTGTTTGAGTCTCGAGACATGCTTCGGTTACGCCGTGGCGTCTAAGTCGCCTATTTTAGGGTTCAAACTAGCACAGCATCAGACAGCCTTACATGCATGCATCCATCTTGCGACGTGCCGCAAGAAGATGTGTTGAGATCATTAAAGCTGGAAGAGTCTGTGGCACCAGCAGAACACTTATAGAGTACCGAGGCAAGTAGGCTATACAGTATCATCCACTCGCAAAAACCTCTCGCTGCTATTATAAATCAACGATCTGACTATGACACTTTGCACTACGCGGTGTGCTATGCCTAGCAAACTTCTCCTACAGGGACCATGTCGCCGTCTCTACAAATGGTCGGGCCGGAACACGTAGAGAGTACAGGGGCAGAGGAGTAAAATACAAAACTCTCTGGCTGCCAGATGAACGACCTACAATGACACCCTGCGCCCCACCGTGTGCTAGCAAACCTTTCCCACAGACACCGCATCGAAGTCTCTGCACATTCCAAAACTTCCGCGCGCATGTTTAGCAAGAAAAGCAATTCATACATCATATGCAGGATGGGCGCTTAGACAATAAGCACACGGCCGTCCATCGATAGGCTCGGTCTTTGCCAAAGCAGCAGTGCGGGCCCGCGGACACCAAACAGCATGCACGTCGATGTTCGCCCTTGCGTTTCTGAAAACAGAAGAGTATTGGGGTGTTTTTAACCCCGATGGGTGAGGGGTGCGAATTTTCCGAGAATTTTCGCTGGCCTTCGGGGAAACACCCAAGAGGGCACTTGCTGGAGCCGGAGGCTTCGTGCTGGGGGTTCTCCCCTACGTGCACTGGTGTGCTTTATAAGCCACCCAATGCAGCTATATAGCGCCCGCACTTACGAAGTTCGCAGTCAAGAAAGAAACTCCACGCTCTCAACATTTCATCAACCTGAGCACCGTTTGGTGCGCCCGGTCAAGAACCACTACGCTACAACATGGTAGATATCTAGCGGCCATTTGTAGCCAGCCCTCAAGAGGAAACGAATAAAGAACCGATTTACCACTGATGACGGTTCTTACTGTTTATACAATCTGAGCACCATTTGGTGAGAGCCTGATGCTCAAGATCCCGGGGAAGAACTTCACGACAACCTGTCATAGCAACCTCTTGAATAGCCCGCAGGAGGAACAAATAAGACCCCCGGCCTCGGTTCAACGCAAACGGTTCTTGCGTGCGGGCGCAACTTAACTATAGATAATACCGTTGAACTTTGCTGTAGATGTTTACTTCTGCTGGTGGTCGTTCTCTTCCGTCGTTTCTGCCAGGAAAAAGTCTTACCTACAGGTCGCCGAGAGACCATTCGCCCTCGCCGCCGCGTTCGGGTCTGCGATTTCTTAATCGCCCCCCCTCTCCCCCCCCCCCCCCC
>CACKRE030004964.1:282720-302903 GCA_902602495.3 Ectocarpus sp. CCAP 1310/34 | reverse complement strand
GGGGGGGGGGGGGGGGGGGGGGGGGGGGGTGGGGTAGGTGTGCGGGAAGACTTTTTTGTGCGCCCTTGGGCATGGAAGCATCTTTAGGCATTTTTTTAATATTTTTTGTCTTTTTCCGGCAGGTCTTCGAAGGGGAACGTTCGATGACGCGCGACAACCGCCTCCTGGGGAAGTTCGAGCTGTCCGGGATACCGCCGGCCCCGCGCGGCACTCCTCAGGTTGAGGTGTCGTTCGACGTCGACGCCAACGGCATCCTCCAGGTACGTGTAATGCACATTGCACGGGACCGATATTCAAAGCTCGACTAACACCACAGCAGAGAGAGACAGAGACAGAGACAGAGACAGACAGAGAGAGAGGGAGGGAGAGAGGGAGACACAGAGATACGGAGACAGAGACAAGAGAGAGGGAGAGAGTGGCGGTGCCAAAAATATCGGCGTTGGAACCGTTGGCGGAAAGTCGGAGTTGTTCGTATCGGTGTTATGCCACGATGTCGCGGTCACTTGACAAATGCCATGGTTTGTCATGATTTCTGGGACCCTGCGTGGGGAGGAGGTGTGCCGTTCGTTCGATTTCATGCCGTTCCGTGTATGCTTTGTTATTTCGCGAGCCTGGCTGGGCGTAAGTAATTTTTTCTCAACCATAGAAGTATTACACCTTTATGTATTTGTTTTATTCTCGTCCTATTTGTTTTGGCGACAGTCCCCCCATTTTTCGTGGTGAGGCGTGTACTACACAGTTCGGTGCATGTTTTCGTACAGCTACAACCATCCAGGGTCACACAGGAGGCGGTAAACACCAGGGCTCTCTTTAGAAGTACGACGTGTAGAAACACACAACTGACTATCGTGTCATTCGTACGAACAGCTCCCATCAACGCAATCTGTGAATCTTGTGTTTGTTGAACGGCGTGCACGGCTGCTGCAGGTCTGGCGAGGATCCCTCTGGATGAGGATGCCGATGTGTTCCGCTTGAACCGGTAGTTCTACCCTTAGTTCCCAATCACACGGTGCTCACGTACAGAGGGCTTCCCTGTTTTGTGCCGGTTGACTTGTGTGCCGGTGCCCGGTACGTACTGCTGGTGTTTTCGGCGGGCACACTCCGGATTTCCAAGTCATGTCAATACTTCGAACGGTGCCGGTCCGTTCTATGATGGTGGTCCGTTATACAAGTATGGCATAGTGCTGGTGAATTATATCGGCACTAAACAGGGACATCTACTGCACCTAAGACGTTGTCCTCACACGAACGAAAAACGAAGGTGTCCGCGGAAGACAAGGCCTCCGGCAAGGTGCAGCAGATCACCATCACGTCGGAGAAGGGGAGGCTTTCGGACGAGGAGATCGAGCGAATGGTCAAGGAGGCGGAGGAGTTCGCGGAACAAGATCGCCGAGATCGGTACGTAACTGTTGCCTACAGTAATCATGTGTTTTTTGTGCTTAACACCAGCAGCTGGTGTCACTGATATCAATTACCGGTGTACAGGCTTTAGAACAGCCTCGAAATAAGCCCAGTACCCAACCGGTTTCCCTCCACTCTCTGCAAAGACTCCAGCACATCCTGTTCGACTGCGGGGTGCATCTCGAACGGGTAGTCTTCTGGGGTAGTTTTTTTTTCTTCCTGATTCTGTTGAGGAGGACCCGATTCCTACGGCGTTCGTCGATCCACTTTTACCATATTGGGTACAACCCTCCGCAATAGGTACGTACATGCCCTTTTCCGTAGGTGATGGAATGTACCTCCTCCCGATTGGTAAATTTGCGTGTCATACGTATGTACATGCTTCCCGTAAGTGATGGAAGATCCTACCACCCCCGTTGGTACGTAGGTATGGTACGTACTTGTTTTTCCCGCACGTGATGGAAGATAACACCCTTCCCCCGATGCATGTATGCATGCATGCATGGTTTTTCCGTAGGCGATGGAAGATACCACCCGGCTGTATCGTTTGTTCAACTCGTTTTGCTTGTTGCGTCCGTGGTTCCCCCCACCCGGTATGTTGTGCAAAATATGACTTCTATGTTAGGGCGCTGTTTCCACTTGTAGTTAAATTTGTCCTTTTTTTTTTTTTTGGTGCAGGGCGAAGGTGGAGTCCAGGAACAACCTGGAGACCTACCTCTACAACTTGAAGGCGTCCTACGAGGACACCCTCAAGGACAAGATGGCGGAGAACGACTTGGAGGAGCTCAAGAGCGCGGTTGAAGGTGGTCTGGAGGTACGTCAGTTTCATTCTGTACAAGGCTGTTGTTGAGTTGAAGCGCCACCCCTCAGCGGGACCACCTACGCGGGATTTTAAGAGTATCTAGAAAAAGAAGAGGGAGGGGGTACGCAGACCCAATCCCTAACCCTAACCCCCACCCCCAAATCACGGATTAATTCTTTTGTCCCATATGTTTGCTTCATCGATTTTGCTGCGTTAAGACTACTTTACCTTAGCGGTTGAGAACGTGAGCCTGCTGATTTCCTAAATCTACGAACTTGGCCATTTAGAACAGGTGCTCAGTCAAGAATACAACTAAGACCTGTACCGTAGCCTTTGGGACACCCCATTGACGAAATACGAAACAAGCCTCGGCCGAGACATATGCTTTTGGTTAAAGGGATGACAAAATAATTTTCTGGGTGACCGACTTTGAAGAAAACCGCAAGAGCAGCAAAAATGCGCACGAGACCCACAAGACCAGTCGGAAGACATCGGGAACAACAGACATCGTTGATTCTCGCACAGAGAGGCAGTAGAAGCTGCTCTGAATATACGTATCATAGGTCGACCTCCACGCCTGCTTTGAAATCAAGATATGAATTCACACCAGTCTATATTCATGGAAACAAACGCAAAACGGCAGGCGCTCGCACAAAGTCGGTTTTGCTTGGTTTCATATGATATCGCTAGGGGACACCCTATGGCGGCGGGGGGGGGGGGGGGGGGGGGGGGGGGGGGGGGGGGGGGGGGGGGGGGGGGGGGGGGGGGGGGGGGGGGGGGGGGGGGGGGGGGGGGGGGGGGGGGGGGGGGGGGGGGGGGGGGGGGGGGGGGGGGGGGGGGGGGGGGGGGGGGGGGGGGGGGGGGGGGGGGGGGGGGGGGGGGGGGGGGGGGGGGGGGGGGGGGGGGGGGGGGGGGGGGGGGGGGGGGGGGGGGGGGGGGGGGGGGGGGGGGGGGGGGGGGGGGGGGGGGGGGGGGGGGGGGGGGGGGGGGGGGGGGGGGGGGGGGGGGGGGGGGGGGGGGGGGGGGGGGGGGGGGGGGGGGGGGGGGGGGGGGGGGGGGGGGGGGGGGGGGGGGGGGGGGGGGGGGGGGGGGGGTGTAAGCGTGAGCGAGCTCAAATCTGCTTCTTGGGTGGTGATATCGAGGGTTGTTGTAGCGGCCCACAATCTCCGCAATCTCCGCAATTGTTCGCATGGTAGATCGACACCCTGCGTCTTATACGTCTTGTGCTCGCCGCTGCTGACCCCGATCTCCTAAACTGCGGGATTACAGCAGTAGCTAACGACCCTCCGCTCAGGGGTTTTCGGTCCGTGGCGGTGAGCACGGCTGTGACAAATGTTGGGTTTTGACGCAGATTACGGAGTTCTTTCATAGACTGCTGCAACTTCGATATTTCAGCTCCAGTGGCAAACCTGAACGTGCCAGCACGCACGACACCTCTTCACGGTGTCCTTCCACTGATGACAGTATGTATGTAGAATGCATACGATCTCAACGGCGGGAAGGTTGCCTTTTCTTCTTATATTGGATTAAGTATGAATATTGAGCCGGCGTCAGAAGGGGTTCTCTGCCACCCCTCAAGTGGTGGCGCGTTCGGTACTCATTTTATGCTACTACACGTTTCTCACTTCTCCTGGAAAACATACAGTCGTAGGCCCTCCACAAGGCGGGTATTTTTTATTTTTTTTTGTCTTCACTTCAAATCAGCGCTCACAGCACTAATGCCGTTTACTCCAACCCGTGGTCACACAGAAGAGCCCCTCTCTGCCCACACCTTCTGCGGTACTTTGCCTTCGATTTTTAATGCGAGAAGAGTTCAGCACTCTCTTCCCTCTGTGTACACACGAACTAGTGCTATCCACTACGCCAGGAGCGGAAGCGAGAGAAAAACGCACTTTGCAAGAAAAGCTCGCTTTCGCCGGAATTCGAACCTATACCAACTAGACCACCGGGGCGATGCGCCAGGCCGATTCACCCGCCCTGTACAGGGCACTAGCCTTATTTAATGTGGAGAACAGCTTGATTTTTCCTGATGTGCAAGTCAATTTTACCCGCCTTACATATCCCGTCTTCTAGAGGGCCTACGACTGTAAGCTGAAACTGGGTGGCTGCTGCACACTTGTGGCAGTAACAACTGGAGCCTGCACCGCCAAAGAGGAGTCCTGGCAAACATGAACTGGATTGCCTACTGAGCAAAACTGGCGAAACAAAATAACTCGAAGGCATGCATGTCTAACAAAAGTGTTTCGCCAACGTCGGGTCTTGCCTTCTCATGTAGAATGGCAAATGCAATGCTGACGGGACGTGGATGGAATGATTTTGAGACTCGGAATCCATGCTTGTACTCGCAGGTCCAACTTTTCCGTGTCGTCTTACACCCTCCCGCTCTTTCGCGGGAGCTGATATGTGTTCAGTTCAACCCCATGCTTTTGTATGCGAGTTGACGACCGCAGCGATCTACTGGCCTTTCAGTTTGATTTTTTTTTATGTCCACTCATGCACTCTCCCTGGTTGCGGGTCATCACTTTGGAGAAAATCAAACACACGGATTTCGTTCGGAAATGAGAAATCAGTGAATGTACAAGGCCGTGTTTCATGTGTTGCAGCTTTCTTGTCGAATCTAGAACGTTTCCTCGTGGGTGGTAATGTGGATAGGCATCCGTCGGGTGTTCGACGAAATGAAACTGAGTCGTCTTGTTTTTTTTCCCCACGCATCGCTGTACTGTCGTGCTGCAGTGGCTGGACTCGAACCCAGGCGCGGAGGAGGAAGACCTGGTGGACAAGCTCAAGGAGGTGGAGGGGGTGGCAAATCCCATCATCGCTCGGTGAGTGTTCTTGTGGTCCTTCTCTTCGCTTCGTGCCCTATTTTTTTTCTGTTTTCGTTTTTCTTACAAAACGCAACAACTTCAGCTCTTGCAACAGGTAAGAATCCGTGGTGCATTTTTTTTCATTGGTCGATGGTGGCTTATTTTCTTGGTCGTAATCCACAGATAAGAGTTCTCTGAGTTCGTATTTAATCTTTTCTTAATGCGCTGTGGGAGTCGTCGATGGTGGCTCTTGGTCCAGTAGAGGTCCCTGTTTAGTGCCGGGGTACAGTATGCGCAAAAATTCACCGGCACTATACCGGGCACCGGCACTGTTCAAAGAACAGAACGACTTGATATATTCCAGTGTGTGCGAGCCGAGAACACCGGCACTATACCGACAGCCGGCACTATTCAACCGGCACTGAACAGGGACGCCTCCTCTACTCGTCGTGGTCCTGTGTGTAAGGCCCCGTTGCATCGGTAATTTTTTTTTTTCTTGTCGCTAGGGTTACGATCTCAGACCTCAACTTCGCACGACGAGTAGTCGCCTGTGCTTTGTTGCATCTCCTGGACACACACGCACTTTTTTTTGTTGACAACGACAAAGGGCTTCGGCGTTTCTTTGTAGCGTTCCTACAAAACTGACTTGTTGCCGTTGACCAGCCGGTTAGCGCAGTCGATGGTTTCAATACAAGAAACACACACACTGTCCAAATCTTGAGCCGGTTTCTGCCCCTTGGTTTGTTGTTATCCACCAAGGGGGGCGCTGGCTGGCAGTTCGCGGCGACACAGCAGCTTTGGCAACGCAACGCTATAACGTAGATGTTCCATTTGGTGTTGCCCCCTTGACCTATATAGCTTGAAAAGGCTTCGTCGGGTGCAACACCGATGGAGTCGCTCTGAGTCCCGAAAAATTATCCCTTCGACTGCTGGTGTGGTGGGGTCTCGAACGGGTAGCCACTCTGTGACTGTTGTGTGTTTTGTACAATACCTTGAACAAGCTGCACACCCACGAACCAGAAAAAAACTTGGGTTCATTGTCCCGCAGTGTGCGACTGGTCTCTCTCTCTGCTGCTCGTTTTGTCGCCAATCAGCGCGGTCCACGCTGCTATCAACAAAGAAGCAAGAAGGCCTAGCATACCTACCTCTGGCACCGTCCGATTGTTTTCCTCTTCTCCCTTCAGCTCGCTTTTTGGCCGTGACTGGTTGGTGTCGGTTGACCAAACGTGTTCGTCCAAGCAGTATTTTTACCCATTGGCTTGGTTAACCCAGTACTGCCGCTATCATATTTTTCACTCTCCACCAGGGCGTACGAATCGACCGGCGGGGGTGACGCAGATGGCGGCTTCTCGCAGGGCGCTGATGGGGGCGCAAGCGCGGCAGAGGAGGAGGAGCTGAACGCGGAGCCCCACGTGGAAGAGATGGACTGATCGTTGTTGACTGAAATACAGCGCCCCAACACATTTCTACGACCGTGCCGTGTTCTTCACTTGGCCAACCTTTCCCGGCGAGGCGGTATGGGCTTGATCGAGATCGATGACCGTATGTCTATCCCGTCGATGCTGCTGCTGCTGTGCCGGCGGAAGAGTCGTTGACGTGATGATGATAGAAGAGTGCCGTCCGTGGCCGTGTTGTGACAACTGATGGAGGAGGAACACGGGGAACTTGGCTGCCGATCCGCAGAGAAACTTGCCTCACTCGGAGGAGACAAGATCGGATTATCGAGCGTATTCCATTCCTGAAGAGCCCGGGGTTGGGAGAACAGGAACTGCCCTCGACCTGGTTTCTGTCTCCGTTGAGAGTTGAACTATTTTTTGTGGGTGGATAGAGGGGTAACAGCTCGGCTTCGTGAGAACGGCGACACTCGTGTCTGTCTCCTTTGAGAGTTAAACTGTTGTGGGTGGATAGATGGAAGGGATTCCTGTAAGTGTTATCATGATGGGATGGATGGGATTCCTGTACTGGACATGGTACGGGACAGAATCACGCACACCCCATCGGACTACTTGGTTTTTGATCGAGACGTCCAGATGTAGGTTCATGTGTGATCTGACAACAAGTTGCGGACGTAGGAGTTTGGGAGGGTGTTTTTTGTGTTGGGCGAAGGGTGTGGATCTGCAAGAGGTTTGTGCTCTCTTGCAACTGTATTATTACAACTTTTAGTCGTCAAAGTGTACCCGTGCCTACCTGGCTTCGTTCCGGACTGAACTTCACGCTGCAAAGCGAGTGTGGGGAACATCTGCTCCCCTTGGCCAACGCCAAACGTACAAATAGCAACGTCCAATACTCCTGAAGGCTTGCTGGTACGGCTTTCGGGACGGGAAGAACAGTCCTTGCGCGAAGAGTT
The DNA here is from genome assembly GCA_902602495.3 of Ectocarpus sp. CCAP 1310/34. NCBI lineage: Eukaryota > Phaeophyceae > Ectocarpales > Ectocarpaceae > Ectocarpus > Ectocarpus sp. CCAP 1310/34. The sequence continues at coordinate 295,549 of CACKRE030004964.1, read as the reverse complement.
GATGCGCGTCTACGGCACAACGGAAGCAACAGGTCTCCAAGCTTCCGCGGGAGGACTCCCTCGCCGAAACTCATCTTCGGAGCACGCAGGATATGCAATTGTTTGTTACCGCGAAAGGTACCCGTCCTCCTGCCCTGTGGCTGCGCGCCATCAGGGCAGCAATAGACGCCTAAAATTGTCGAAATACATCCTTCTCAAAACGAAAAAACAAGGAAAGAAAAATGGGAACACAACGGTCCTCGGTGCATCACGATGGGTGTTTTACAGAGTTTTTTTCTGCAACACGCAACGCTATGCTCTTCTGCCAACAGCAGCAGCCTCACACACGTGTCGAAACACGAACAAGAGGGCAAAAAAACGACAGCTAACCTCAACGTTCACTTATCGATCCATACACGGGCAGGCGTTGTTCACCAACCAACTGAGAAAAAGGCAGTGGCTCTTCGTCTCGTACAGCGTCTTCCCCTGAGTGCTTGCAACTAACTGCATCAACGGGTCTCGAATGATGCATGCAGAACGCGCCGCCTCCAATTTGTGTCTTGTTTTTAGGGAAAACAAGCTACCTCAAAACCAGACCAACGACTACCGCCGGATAACGCCCGCACTCAAGAACCTCTTCAGTTTTGGCCGAGGTTGAGGTTCTTAGTTCCTAGGGTCACGGTGCAAATGGCCGCTCTATGGATTTTGTGCTTTTTTAGCTTCATTTTTTTCAGTCGCCAAGTTCTTAATACGGGCGCTAACTGTACCCCGACATCGTCAACACGGACGACCAAGATCGCCGCGAAACCGCCCATCAATACTTATCATCTCATATCTGCACGGCGACTCCCAACATCAACCCTTCATCAACAAACGGAGTCCAACAGCCGCTGCACCATTGCTCAGTACCAATACATAACACGGGTTCCAACCCAACCAAAACTGGCCACAACCAACCATAACCAAACCGGCTCAACCTCGACTCAACGCCAACAAACAGCCGCAATCCCGACCCTCGATCAATAGGCAGGGCCTCAGCATTGTGAGGAGGCCAGCCGCGGCACCTCCGCACCGAGAGAGGTCGCTATCAATGAAGGCAGCCGAAAGGCCCAACGATGCTACCCAACAACGCTCCCCACACCCCGGCAGCACCGTCGAGTTTTAGTCCCACGTCCTATTCACCCCATAAACATTACAAATACATCCGACGTCATTAGCACGAACTGACCAAGGCCAACGGAAAATCACCCCAACCTTTAACGTCTTGCTCCGCACGCGACTCTCAACGAAAAAAAAAAAATACTACTCCCCTTTCCCCATCCAAAGCCAACCAACTCCAATCCCGATCCCGACCCACCACCTCGCGCCCCAACCACCGAAACCTTCCACGGTACTGGACCCATAAACCGTAGCACACAAGTACGACCGTTTGCAAGGTCTCTGTTTGTCTGCTCGACAAAAAGAAAAAAACGGTGCTCCCTTTCCCTTCCCGCCCCTTCCCCTTCCCTGTCTCCCGCGACACGTGGGTTGTGCGCGTGCCGGACCGGAACCTCCATACAGTAGTTCGAGTGCGGCCACCCGTGTGGCAGAGCAGCGGCCCAACCCACCCTGAGCGCACTTACTTTTCACAAGGCCAGCCCATCCCACAGTACTCTGAAAAACCATCAAGACGCCGCCCGCTCCGCTCCCTCACAAGACGGCGCGTCCATTGCAACCCAGGCCATGATATGTACCACCTTTCGCGGAACGACACCCCGATCTCCATGGCGCCGGCCTCGGCGTCGTCGCCGTCGCAGTTCTTGCCCTTGCTGTTCTCCGTCATACGAGCCGCGGCAACACGGAACATTCCGTGCTGCCACGGTTAGTATAACGGAGGCGCTCCACGCAGTCAACTAACTACGAACAGACTTGCGGGAAAAATGGGAACGTATCCAAAAATGAGAATTGGCGTTTTTCTTCAGAACCATCGGGTGTATCACAGAACCAAAATTATCCTGCGAAACCCCTTCGCCCCAGCTGTGAGATGCTATGGAAGATGACAATACATAGAGCGCTCTATATATTGTCATCTTCCATAGGTGAGATGAGCTCATCAGAACCGCCATGCTCCACATCACGCCTTCTCACGGGCGCAAAAAGCGATTCGTGCTGGTTTCGACCTGATTTCTCGCGATGCTGGCTACCTCGGCGATGCCGAGGACATACAGCTTGAGGAACAGCTCATTCGAAAGCTGCTGTAAATACCTACAGCACTGTCAACTTTTTTGGGGGGAGTTGCAAAGGCGTGGTTTGCTTTCTAAATACAAACGCCCATTCCCATTTTTGGATACGTTCCCATTTTTCCCGTAAGTCTGTTTACGACTGACTGCCCTCTGGGTCGCGATGGCCGGGGGCATGGTATGTCCCATGGCGGCCATGAGCTCGCTGCCCCGCCATTCATTCGGTCTCAGCCACCGCCACCACGGCCGCATCCCCACGAATCATCTGGAAGACAGCTAGCTCCGTACCTTACCAGGCCCGCCGATGGTGAACTCCGCCGGCCCCGTCCTCTTCCTGCGGGAGAAACAAGTCACCGACCGCCGTCCAGGCCGCGGTCTTCACGACGTCCCACCGCCTACGACACCGGCTCCACTTCTGCCTTCACCACCTCCACCGGCACCGGCTGCTTCGCTTCCCGGGGTGATACGGTCAAAGGCGGCTGGCCGGCCGGCTCGACGCCCCCAGCCACCATCGCCACGGTCTTGACGCTTGCGCGACGGTCGTGAAGGCCTTGGCGGCGGTGGTTGGGGGCGTCGAGCCGGCCGGCCAGCCGCCTTTGACCGTCTCACCCCGGGAAACGAAACAGCCGGTGCCGGTGGAAGTGGTGAAGACAGAAGTGGAGCCGGTGTCGCAGGCGGTGGGACGTCGTGAAGACCGTGGCCTGGACGGCGGTCGGTGACTTGTTTCTCCCGCAGGAAGAGGACGGGGCCGGCGGAGTTCACCATCGGCGGTCCTGGCGACGTACGGCGCTGCCGTCCATATCATCATTAGAATGCGGCGGTGGTAGTGTAGTGGCGACTGAGACCGAATGAGTGGCGGGGCAGCCAGCTCATGTCCACCATCGGGCAAGCCATGCGCGCGGACGTCGCGATCGGGGTGACGAGCGCGCTGCGGGCGCTGGACGAGTCCCCGACGAGCGGCAAAGCGGCCTTCCGATTTCGTTCGGCCTCAATAAATGAAACAGCGAGAATAATGAACGGGAGCGGAGGGGAGGGGGTCCGTGTGGTACATGTGTGTCCAACCAATCCTCCCAGAATCGCCATCCGCGAGCCCTACAAGCTTCGGCGCGCTATCGTACGGAGGACATCCGTCAAGTGACGATGCTGGCCGTGGCGGAGATAGGGTGGCGGAACAGGGAGATGCACACTCTCGTCGTCTGAGTCGAACTCGACCGCATCCGTGACCCAAAAAGCGCCAAGCAAGCGGACCTGTCCATCGAAATGCCTGAAAACAGGGCAACACCGACCGGAATAGATGGGGGTGGGCGGGGGCGGGAGGGGACGGGACAGGAGGGGAGGAGGGGAGGAGAGGGAAGGCAAGCGTCAGTGTGGTACACCTGAGTACAACCACTGGCCAACACCATCATCAGGCAGGCATACCATCTGAAGCCGGCATTCTACAGCAGATACTTGCCCCGCGTCAGACGGGCATCCTCATTGTCTGTTGGATGTGTCCAAGGTTTCTAGAAACACCTAAGCTGAGGTGAGTTCTTGTCCAGACCTGAATTACGAGGATTTCACCTCACGCAGTCGAACCAAGACTCAGCCAGCCGGTTAGCGCCGCAGAACGCTACCAACACACGCCAAGCTCAATAGCCAAGGGGGAAAAATCAAGGCATTCTTACCCGGGTCGTTAGGTCCAAGACCAACAAATATACACACGACCAGAGATACGTTGACTACCCCCGGCCTTGTGAGATTCGGCAGAGCGCATTGATAGGTGCTTTGACAGGAGCTTAACGGGAGAGGCATAACTGGTGCGAACATGTCAGGAGCTCCATACTTTCAACGATTACAAAATTTCCTTGTTTGGTTGCCCTCGATCTTCGGTCTAGCGTTCGAGACTACACACCCTGCCTACTTTGTGCGTAGGCGTGCCCGTGGGTCTGAGAGTTGTTTCTACGATCGGCGGAGACACAGGGAAAGAAGGAGAGTGTCCACGAGGAAGATGGCATCGACAAATGAACGTAACCACGAGATGAACGGGAGGGGGTCAGTGTGGATGGGGGGAGAAGGTTGAAGAGGGGATGTGGTTAATCAACCATTCCTCCGTTGTCTCTGCACACGTTCGTTTGTCGATGTCGCTCCATTCACACGTTGGTGTCCTCGGCACGTACAGGAACAACGCGACGGTAGAAGTTAACACGTCGCGGCGGTGAAAAATATTTTCGGTGCTTTCAACGGAACGTGGGTCCTGGGCAGGTGTAACCACATGCTATTGCCCAGGACTCATGTCCCGTAGAAAAGTTCGATACCACGGCAGAACGCCAAACAATATTTAGTATCGCCGCGACGCGTAAAATTCTACGGACTCCTTGTTCATGACGTGCCAAGGACACGAACGTCTGTCTGTATGGCTCGGCATCGACAAACGCGCGCAACCAACATATGAACGGGAGCGGAGCGGAGGGGAGCGGATCAGTGTGGCACGGGTGCGTCCAACCACTGGCCCAATTGCACCATCTTTGTCATCAAGGCTGGTGCTCGTCAGGCGTTCGTTCTCACCAGAGCAACACCAATCTGTTTCGAAAGCATCGACAACAACTACAGCAGCAGGGGCATCATATCACCACCGGAACACTCATCAGTGCGACATCAACAAAACAGAAGAAGCAGCATCAGCTTCCGCGGCATCGGTAGCCACTGCAGCAACATTGCAGCAGCAGCAACCACAGTACCTGTGGTGCAGAAAAAAGGAATGCCGTACAGCAGCAGTACGGGTAGCATCACATTTGTCCAAACCATGGCCGGGTAAGCAAGAGTGAACAAGGCTACACCATCCTCCCGGAGCAAAACACGATCAGGACTGACGGATTCAAAACTTGGAACGATGTGGTGTTCTTTCTCAGCGGGGGGTGACATGCACACCAGGCGAGGACTTTTTGCACCCGGCGCAGGAGACCGCATCTAATCCAATACTTACACGACACGTTCCCGGATACAATTATGGAGACAGAATACGACAGGAATGACACGGTCGTTCGTGGGGTGTGCATTCATGGTCAGTGAGCAGGTCGGCAAGGACCGGCGGTGGGGGCGGAGTACGAGCAAGAACAACAGGGGAGGAAGGAACAAGGCCCCGGAAGCCTGCGCACAGAAGGCCCGCCAGGCCCGCCAGCATTCTCGGTGAGGATAACATCCGCGGGTGGATGGTAAGGGCCAGCCGATGGGCGTGGATGAAGGGATGGCCGAGAAAGGGTTAGGCGAGAACCCAACGAACACCGGCTTCCGTCGCGTGCTGTGGGCGACGAATTGGCGGCGGCGGCGGGGCGGTCGGCGCCATCGTCTTGGCGCTCACCCCTTCGAGCAGAATCGATGCATCGATGTATCGATTCTACTCGAAGGGATGAAGGCCAAGACGACGGCTCTGGTCGCCCTACCGCCGCCAGTTCGTCGCCCCGCCCTGCACGTGAGTGAAGTCCGCGTTCGTTGGATTCCCGGCTACACCTATCCCGGCCACCACCGCCTCGACACTCCGAAAAAGGTCGGCCGGCCCTACCATCCGCCCGAGGATAATCTCGTCCTCGCCGAGCATGCTGGCGGAGCGAGCGCGTCGAGCACGGCGGCAGAGGAGGGCACGTCAACATTTCGACGGCAGCGTGTCCAACACACACGGCCTACCTTAATGCTGACGTGTTCGCCTGCTTATGTTGAGACAACGACGGGCAAGATCGCAGCGTCATCAGTCCATCCTATCCTATCCCATCCCATCCCATCCCATCCCATCCCATCCCATTCCACCCCTTTGCCATCTCTCTCCCTCCCTCTCTAACCATGCGCTGTGCGCGTGGCATCGAGCATGTTTCGGGGTGGACACCGCAGTGGCACACTGAGGTGAAATAGCTGTTGGGTGCCATGGAAGATTGGATGTCCACCGCTGAAAAGTTGCGGGGGGGGGGTAATCACTTGTTGATTTTCCGATTGGATGCGGAGGTTGCGGAAACAATACCGATTGGGGGGAAGCATTTCCTGTGAATGTATGACATGCGACCCCTCTTGACACCCAAGGACCCCCCCCCAGGCACAAACGCTACATGATACCATCATCATCAACAGATAGGGGGTCCCGATCGCCCCCCAGGTCTTCGATCCCACCCAAAGCTCGTCCCCATCAAGCGCCAAGACGAGGGCTCCGATCGCCCCGCGGCCGCCAGTTCTCCGCCCACAGCACGCGAGGGAAGCCGGCGTTGGTTAGCTTCTCGGCCAACCCAATCCCTTCAACGGCTCCCGGAAATATGTTGGCCGGCCCCTACCACCCGCCCGCGAATGGTCTTCGCCGAGTATGCTGGCGGGGCGAGTGGGGCGAGCACGGCAGCGGCGGCGGGAATGTCAACACTTCGACGGCGGACGGTGGCGTGTCACGGCCACCATCGCAACGCTGACTTGTCCGCGTCTGTCGCCCCGCTCACCCCGCTCGCCCCGCCAGCGTACTCGGCGAGGACAAGATCCTCGGGCGGGTGGTAGGGGCTGGCCGATGTTGCTCCGGGCGTTGATGGAGTGGTGGTCGGGCTGGGATTCAGGGAGGACAACCCAATGAACGTCGGCTTCCTCGCGTGCTGTGAGTGGCGGTGGAACATTCAGCATCGCCATGGCGCTTATGCCGGGGCCGACACCTTTGCAGGATTGTGAAGACCTGGAGTAAGTAGAAGGGCTCAATCGGGACCTTCCTTCAGTTGATGATAGTAAAAATACCTCGAGTAGCCTGTAGCGTTTTTTTCTGTGGAGGGCTCTTGGGCGTTACGAGGGGTCGTATAGCAGCAACCGTAGCTGTTACTTCTCCACGCAAACGCGCTCTCAACAGATTTTAAATAGTCGAAGAGAGTGATAGGGCATCATTCTTACTAATTGTTTGATGAACACCACGTCGCAGCAGACTCGATACATCGTCTCACTGGTAGTCAGAGGGGCAGGTTGAGCACGAACTACAACATGGGGGGGAGGTTGGGAGACCAACTTCGACCTTGAACCCACTCTTTTTCCACATGCAGCCCGCTGTGTTGGCAAAACGCCACCATCTGAAATGCGCGATTACTTGCACACTTTGGGCTGCAACCTCCCTGCAACCCCACCCCCCTCAGGTTGGGGGATGCGTGTGCATGCATGCTTATTTCCGAAGGAGTTCCAGACAGTTGTTGTTGAGCATTCATGTGGGCAGGGGTGCCTTGTCGCCCAGATAGATTGTTTCATGCGCCCTGTGAAAAAACTAGAGGACATCATACCCCCCCCCTTGCGGTCTGCTACCTTCTCCTCTCTTAAGTACGACAGCGCGTCGTTTCCTCTTCGTCTTTCCAAGCTCTCGTGCCTTTCCCTCTCGTGTCAATGTTAGAGGGTTACCGCACTCTGATTAAACAAAGGAGCGAGTGCCAGCTGGCATCACTGGTCCTGAAGTGTACCAGTATCCAGGGGATGTACCTCTCTCTTTGGCCCGTGATGTTGATTTCCAGGGCATTCCTGCCCCACATAGCGTGTGTGTAGAAGGGGAGCGGAGGACCCCAGACTATCTTTCGTTGATATAAATTGGCTCGCGGACCCTTCGGGTTCATTTTCGTTGAGTGTACACTGTCTAAGTAACGTAGTCTGCGACCACGGGAACTGCTTGGCCAAGTGTTTGATCACTACCGACCGTTGAAATCACTGGGTAGAGAGATCGAACTTTTTCTCTTTTTTACGCAAAGACAGCAACAACAAGATAGGTTCCTTTCCCCATTCACTGCTGTTGTCTTCAACACATCCCCTTATTCCGGTGATATCTCGAACGGATGAATCTTTAATAATTGGTTGGTTGTAAGTTATGAAATAGTCTAGATCAAGCAGAGGCACGTGATGTACCCACCGTGTCACGACAGGTGTTGCATTGGTTTAGAAAATCTACATGAAGATATACTTTCCTTTCGAGATAATACCACAGCAGCAGTAGTAGTCGAAGGGGGTGGGTTGAAGTATTTGCTGCGAATGGGATGAACACCGTTTGGTGTTGTTGTTGTTTTTCACATTAGCTCAATAGTCCACAGAAATGGGGAGCCCGTGGTCACAAAAACCCGGCACATACGACACGGCGGGGGAACAAAACAAAAATGGGCACAAACCACTCGAAAAAAGAAAACAAAATGATAAAAAGAAAAGAACAGCTACCGCACCGACCGGTCGAGAAAAGAGCCCTCGGAAACCGATCAAAACAAGACAGAACAAAAAAAAGATAAAAAACCCTGTTACCCACAGGGGAGTTATCGTTGTATGCTGTCTGGGAAACCGTAGACATACAGGTAGCCTTTCGCTCACGCTATGGATTCATTGCCAATCTATCGTAGACTTATTTCTATAGATAGAGATGGATTTGTTGTGTGATATTAAGAAAATAAAAAAATAATTTAAGGGAGGACGCTTCCCACACCGGCCTAAAAAGCTCGAAGGGTAACGTATACCAGCACCAGGCACTACGTGTGTACACCCAAATAAGACGCGGTACAAGACCCGTCCAGGGGAGGGATGGCGAACAACACGCGTCCACACGTTTTTTTTCTCCCACCCCACCGCAAAGAATGACGTCAATCAACACACCCTCGATCGACTCGATGGCTTCGAGTATGACCTAACGAATCCATCTCTATCTAAGAAAAGAGTAAAGATAGATGTTCAAGTAATTCATTGCGTCAGAGAAAGCAACCTGTACTTCCACGGTTTCCCGAGCAGCACTCAGTTTTTACATTCTAAAACAACGACGACGACGACGGTAGATTCCTGCCCCTCCAGAAGAAATCGTACATGGCGTTCAGAGCGATTCCATCCGTTTTTTCCCACCCACCCCTGTAAGACTTCAACCCATCCCCTGCGATGCTTTGGCCATACCTCGAACATGAAGTATCTTCTGTGAGTTGCTCTGTAGACTACATCCATGTTTTCCCGATGAAAAACAAACCGTGTCCTGCTCCTTCGAAGAAGAAATGACACACGGGTTTGTTTCAGGTTCAACACCGATGCTACATATCCGAAGGTAGGTTCGAGCACCTCGCGACCTCCTACACCTTAGGAGGCGAGATCGCGCCGGGCTAGATCCAGGCAAGCGCCATATTCACGTAGGCAAAGGCCACCCCGGGTACGACCTACACCAGCGGGCCGCGGTTGAAGTTTGCGGCACCCACTGCACCAACTCCTATAGCATCCTGTTGTCATGGAAGTACTACATACAGAGGAGTTATTGCGCTACCGCATGCGAATAAATTGACTACATTCAGCGAGTAGCTTCCCGGCGACCCGTGTTTCAAGATCCCATGGCGAACCAACCTCACCTCGGGTGTGCCGCCGCGTTGCACCCGAAAACTTGTTCGATGCCACATGTGCACACGGTAAAGAGGGGGGAGAAAAAAGAGGTGCCTGCGATCTTCTTCCTCATTCTCCTCACCACTGCTGTCTCAATCTAGGAAGGGAAGATCGCGGGGGACGAAGAATTGCAGGCCTTCCCTCCTTCGACTCTGGTCGCCCTCTTGCCTGTTGGCAGAGGATCTTGCACAAGCATGCACTGCCGTGCTGTCTGCCTGTCTGCTGTCTGCGCTGAGTTGGTGGTTGTTGTTGTTGTTTCTCACATTAGCTCTAAAAAAGAAAGATTGGGAGCCCGTGGTCTCAAAACCCGGCATACACGACCACCCCACGAAGAAACAGAAAAAAATAGGGTACAAAAACCACTCGGAAGAGAAACAAAATGATAGAAAGAAAGACCAGCTACCGCACCAAACGAGAAAGAGCGTCGAGGAGACCGATCAAAATAAAATAAAAGGAGAACGGGGAACGCTTCCCACACCCGCCTACAACGCCGGAGGGTTCCGTGCCGGGTTCCCGCCGACCAGGCATCCCCCGCCCTGCACCACACCCCAGGGGGTGCAGCAAGACGGGGGGCGAAAACAAACACATATGCATATATATATATTCCCACAAAAAAAATAAAGAATCGAAGGACAACGTACACCAGTACCAGGTACTACAGCAGTGCAGTATGCACCAGCGCATTAGTGTAGGGTAGGCACCGCACCAAAGAGGCAGCAGAGGTGGCAGGCAGCCAGCAAAGGAGGAAAAAACAAAAATAACAAGGAGCTCGAGGTATCGTCCAAGATCATCGTAGAGAGGGCATGGAGAACAATAAAGAAAGAAAGAAGAAAAGCACAAAGAGAGGCCGGAGGCAATACTAAGAGCATACAGCTTACGGCAGGGAAAAGGGAACACAGGGTGCGACAACGTGTGATGGGTGTGATATCCACGCTTTGATTCGTCAGGCCACTTGTTACGCTGGCTCTTTTTGGGCTGTCCCTTTTCTCAAAAAGGGACAAAGTTGCCCAAAAAGGGACAGGATGTGAGGTGATCTTTTTTCGCTGTCCCTTTTCGGGAGGTTCAAAAACGCAAAAAAAGACCACGTGGTTTTTGGTCAGTTGTCCCGNACTTGTTACGCTGGCTCTTTTTGGGCTGTCCCTTTTCTCAAAAAGGGACAAAGTTGCCCAAAAAGGGACAGGATGTGAGGTGATCTTTTTTCGCTGTCCCTTTTCGGGAGGTTCAAAAACGCAAAAAAAGACCACGTGGTTTTTGGTCAGTTGTCCCGTTTTGAGAAAAGGGACAGCCCAAAAAGAGACAGCGTAACAAGTGGCCTCAGGAGAGGTCCCGTGGATTGTTTGCCTTTCAAAGCCCCCCCGCCTTGTCCAGGCACCGCTGACCCGCGTGGGGTTGGTCTTCAATTGATGGGGAGGCAGGGAAAAACACGAGCCGACAATAGCACGAGAGTAAGCTACAGGCAGAGGCTGTGTGAGCGCGTACTCGATCGCTAAGCGCGTTGAAGTCCTTCGGGGTCCGTCCGAATCATGGAACATCTTTCTTCATGCGGGATTATTCCATGTTGACCCAGAGTTGACTCTTCATTTTTTGGATATTTGGTGCAGACCGCCCGTGACCATGCTACCTCGTGGATGGCTACGAGGTGCAAGCAGGCGTGGGACGAGTGGCATAGTGGTGCATCGGAGGTGGGCAGTCTTGGAGAACGTACAGAGCAGAGTGTGGCGTAATAAGGAACACAGACAAGATGTGTACAGCAGCAGTTAAGTTGGGTAGTGTTTTATATCTCTTACCTTGTCTCATCATCATGCAGCACCTTGCTCGATTGAGACACCCTTCATAAGCAAACAGGTGGCAGTTCGTTGGTCATTGCAAAGCAAGAGACCCTTCTTTATCTCTACAAGAGCAGCGGCAGCAGCAGCAAGCAACAGCAGCAAGCAGCAGCACGAACATCCTTCGTCTGGTGTATCATGTTCTTGACGTGCTTCGGTAACAAACTCGAAAAAACTATCTTCCAACAACAATGTGTTCTTCGGATGACTGACTTCCTTCAAGGACGGAATCAAACATGGGTGCGCTGAAAAGGCTGGGTCAGTTTGCGTGTCTTCTCTGTTGGGAGCCTTTTTCCGGACACGAGAAGGGAGACAGAGACAGAGAGCGTGGAGGCACAAAAAACGCGCCTGTATTCTCCCTCAGAATACTGCTGTATGTAGACTAGTCTTTGTTGTGCTGCGTGTTGCTTGGCGACCAATTAATTTCTTCTCCTTTTGCGCAGAAGGTGCCGTCTATTAATAGTTGCGTCCTTCGAAAAAGAAGCAACGCCGCCGCGGTTGAATGAAACTCCCCTTCCCGCTCCTCCGCTGCTCACGACAGAGCAAAGCAATCTCGCCGTGTGTGTAGGGCAGGGCAGATAGATGGTAGATACCGCTTAGGTGGTGTGATCAAAACGCGGTGAAACCAGAATCGACGAAAAAAAGCCGAAACGACACTCGATGAGGCCCTTGCTGCTTGCTGCGTCGCTGCAACGGCAGCAGGCAGCGGCTGGCTGCGGCTCTGCTTCTTTTTCTTCTCGCGGTGTTGCCGCATCTCTTCTTCGCATCTATTCTCCGTGAAAGGTGAACGACGCGGGCTGCAGCAAGCACGTTCTGGACGTTACTTTGGGGCACTGGGTAGTCGGCCGTGTTAGGCCGAGAGAGAGGGTTTGAGAGAGAGTTGGAGAGAGAGTGGGAGAAGGAAACTTGATTGGAGAGAGACGGTGGTGGTGGTGGAGAGAGAGGGAAGAAGTGCGCAGCACGCACGCACGCCTCATCGCACCAACCACGCCCAAAGGGTCCCCGTGACTGCGCCGGGGGTACCCTTCAACACACGAAATTCATAACACGTGTCCCCCTGGGATCCTCACGACCAGATACTGCTGCGAGTATATCTAACATCCCCCCTGCTCGCAATAGTTTCTCACTGAAAACTTCGCTAACACCCGATATCTCAACCAAAAGACGTCTTTCCCAGAATATATACCATGAAGACTTGACCAGAATAATATAAGAGAGAAAAACAATTCAAAGAAATATGAATGCTGCATCGCGCGTAACAAATACTTGGCGCGGGAAATGAGACAAAACGGGAAACAGAACAAGATCAAAACAAAACCCATCAGAAAAACAGTAAAATGTTCATGCCAAATTCATCACAAAATCACGGTGAGACTCGAAAGCATCCTTCGACAAACTCTTCGTAAGAAAGTCTGCACGCTGGTACGGCGACGGCACGTGGATGACCGA